>VWYH01010278.1:8987-19381 GCA_013399365.1 Pampusana beccarii
CCCAGCACAGGTTCGGTCACTGCCCTGGCCCTGCTGCCCACACCAGTGCTGGTCCCAGCCAGGATGCTGTGGCCTCTTGGCCCCTGGGCTCACTCTGCTCGTGTTCAGCGCTGTCACCAACACCCCCAGGGCCTTTTCCAGCCGCTCTTCCCCAGCCCCCAGCGTTAATGGGGTTGTTGTGACCCCAGTGCAGGACCCGGCTCTTGCCCTTGTTGAACCTCAGACAATTGGCCTCAGCCCAAAGATCCAGCCGGTCCAGACCCCTCTGTAGGACCTTCCCACCCTGCACAGACCAGTGGACAGCCCTGGGGGGACGAGGACAGGAGAGCCCCACCGACAGCCCCTCTGCTGTTCCCACAAACACTCCAGCGTCCTCAAAGCATTCCCGCTCCCCTTTCCCACTCCTCCTGGAGCATCTCGGCATTCACCCCAGGGCCCCGGTGTAACCGAACAGTCGTCCCGAAGGCCAGCGGAGCTGCAGCGTTGTCCCCACCAGCAGCTCGACCTGCTGGGCTTGGAACCCCCCGTGTCCCCCACGCAGACACACAAGGTTCCCAAACCACGGGCACAGACACGGCCTGCTTTCCTGGTCCCTGCCACGGTTCCTAAAAGGAGAAAGAGAAACAATTTCCACTTATCATCTTGGAGTTTAAATAACAGACACGCCATGAAATAACAAGCAACACCAAATCACCTCCTTTCCAAAATGCTCAGAGGTGATCTTGAATCAGTCATTTCCACATAGATGTTCGTGGGGATTTCTGTTTGTTTGGGTTTCGTCTGTTCTACCCCCTACAAGGCTCCCCCGCTGCCGAGAGGACAAGGAAGATCCCGATGCAGCCGCAGGAGTACCAGGAACAGCTGAGAGCTCCGAGTCCCTGTGAGAACACCCTGGGTTTGATCCCTGAGCAAGGAGCTGTGACACCCGCGGGACAAAGAACACCAGCTCAACACCCGACTGCTCCGGGGCTCCTCCCCGCACCCCAAATCACTCATACGCACAACACGACACACTTGGAGTTTTGCCCTAAAACTGCAAAGCAGCTAGAACCAAGAGCACTCGGGTGGCACTGATAACAGCAGCTACTTGGAAAAGAATCTTTCCAGAAATTATTTCTCCCCCTCAAAAAATTAGGTTTTATCCTGCATCTGTCTATATCAAGGAAAAAAAACAACTTTCTTAGGCTTACTCAGACATTCATTATGCACTGGCACTGTTACAAATCTGAACATACGCCTTCCCTAGCAGCTTTAATCCCGAATTATTTCTCCCTCCCCTGCAATACAAAGTTTAACCAGACTGGCTGTTCAAACGAGAGCTGCTCGCTTGTAACTCAGACCCGGAACATTCTTCGAGTTCTTGTGTTTATTATGTTTCTGTCCTCTGACAATCGCAGAATTTCAGGCACCAGAGCCCAAACCCTGAAGGAATGAATTAAACTGACCTTAAAACTCTGCCCTTCAGGGATGTAAGAAACACTCAGCTCCGAAAACAGCGCCTTTTCCTGCAAAATCTGCAGCGTGAGCGCTGTTTGCTAACAAAGGTCACCGGCTCCGACCGGGCCGCGGCTGCTCCCTTCTACACCGGGAGTTGAAGAAGTAATTGGACTTGGGTCACCTTTTTGATCCAAGCCGACACTGGTACTTTTAAGCACTTTTTGCTGGTTCCCAGTCTGTTCCACACGCGACCCTTCGGCACCGGGAAGCGCTCCTTGGCTGCTAAATCCATGTACACCGTGATCAAGTTATAAAAGATGTACCTGTCATTAACCAATTGACGCGATCAACGCTTTCTGAGCACCTGCAAAACCAGGGGATATTTTTTCCAGTTTTAGATCCTCCTGCACGACAAGAGGGAGACAGGAGGTTCAGCAATAACATTGTTTGGAAGCAGAGCGCTTACTTCATTAATCAATTAATAGACGTACTGTAAGTAAGAAACTAATCAATTCTGACTAACTCCACCAATTATTTTTTAGTATAGGTGTATTGTAAAAATTCCTAAAAATTGTCATCATGCAACAACCGTGAGAACACGAGCAACGCGGGAGCAACGCGGGAGCAACGCGGGAGCAACGCAGTGCGGGGAGCCCGGCTGGAGGGTGAGCGCAGGGCTCCCCACGGCACACAGAGCGGGCCGAGCCGGGCTCTGCTGAGCTGGGCTCTGCTGTAAGTGAGCTGTCTCCTCTGTTCATTGCCGTCTCGCTCCCTCAGCAGAGGCCGGGTGGGCACCACCTTAACAGCCGCCTTCACACTCTGTGGGGGAAACGGGGTGGCAAAAATCAACGGAAGTGACCAGTTTTCCAGGTTTAGCCTGTGTTATATCTGATTACCGGGACAGCAATACAACGAAGGCGGAGGAATTTCAGCGGTAATTCTGAAGGAGTTCTAGTACACCGTGTTGCGCGGGGCTTTTATAAAAGACTTTTGTTTCCAAAGAAACTTTGAGCTCTCCCTGCTAAATAAGTGAGCTGTGTGCGATGGTTTCACTGCTCACAGGTCAGCGCACGAGCCCCTTTCAAGCTCAATATTGATCATTTAGCCTACGTAGATACGCACTAAATATAATCCATTGAGACATGAGGTTGTATGATTTTAATATACTCTTTGCTTCCTGTTACTTGTTAAACTGGACTTGCTAAAATGTTAAGCTGTAAAGTTCAGCTCATATTTCCCAAAAGCAACTACAAACTACACTGGACACTTGGAACACTTTGCTGGGAAGAAAGGATTCATCAGACAAAGCAGCCCCTGCAAGGCCCGGGCCCATCGGCAGTGCCTACAGCTGAACCAAACACAGGCACACGCGGAATGCGGGAAAAGGATCCACCGAGAGGCGAGAAGATCAAAAAGCGACACTTTGCTGCTGGACTGAATCTTGGTGTGAACGCCTGTGAAGGGATGGAAGTCTGTGGTTTTCCAGGTGCAGGTGCCAGCTCCAGCCAGCCCTCCTGCTGCTCCGCTCCATCCCATTCCTGATTCTCTGAGGATTCTGCCTCCTGAGGTCTGCCCTGCACGTGGGTGTCGGGCCTGGCCCGAGGGTTTGCTGCTTGCTCTAACGCAGGCTCCGGAGCGAGGGGAGGGAAGAATCCTGCAGGTTTGCTCCGTGAACAAAGAGAAGGTCCCAGCGCTGGGTTTGGCGCATTCCCCACGCAGCAATAACAGCCACCCAACCCTTTCAAGTTGCGCTTCTCTTTAAGAAATCGAAACATCGCTCTGCAGAGAGCAGAACCCCGAATCACCGCCCCGCGACACCGAATGTGGCGGCAGCACCGCAGACTGGCTTTTCACGCTGAAGAACCTCCCCGTCACCCCAAGGAGCAAGGTGATCGCACAGCGGATCAACCCTTTGGGCTTGTTTTGTGTGCCAGAAAACGAACCACGCGGGGGCTGCTTAAAATGAAGGGGAGGGAGAAACTGCCCCAGGCAGGGCGAGGAGCGGCAGAGGGGCCGGGCACTGCCCACACATCACACACCCAGCTCAGAGGGGTTCTCCTGCCCCTCTGCTCTGCCCTGCTGAGACCACATCTGGAATATTGTGTCCAGTGCTGGGCCCTCAGTTCCAGAAGGACAGGGAACTGCTGCAGAGAGCCCAGCGCAGCCACCAAGATGCTGAAGGGAGTGGAGCATCTGCCGTGTGAGGAAAGGCTGAGGGAGCTGGGGCTCTGGAGCTTGGAGAAGAGGAGACTGAGGGGTGACCTCATTCATGGGGATCAATATGGAAAGGGGCAGTGTCAGGAGGATGGAGCCAGGCTCTTCTGGTGACAACCAGTGACAGGACAAGGGGCAATGGGTGCAAACTGGAACACAGGAGGTTCCACTTGAATATGAGAAGAAACTTCTTCCTGGTGAGGGTGGCAGAGCCTGGCCCAGGCTGCCCAGGGAGGTTGTGGAGTCTCCTTCTGTGCAGCCATTCAAACCCGCCTGGACCCCTTCTGTGTGACCTCAGCTGGGTGTTCCTGCTCCGGGGGTTGCACTGGATGGGCTTTCCAGGTCCCTCCCAACCCTGACACTCTGGGGTTCTGTGATCCCCAGCCCCCAGGAACCCCACACCCTGTGCTGGGAAGCCCTGGGGCCCGAGGCCGCGCCTGCAGCACAGGAGCACGAACCAGCCAAATCCCGGTATTAACGGCGCCGGCCGTGTCGCCGCGAGGCCGAGCGAGGCTCCCTTGCCAGCTCGCTCGGCCGTTCGACGGCGCCCAAGCCAGCGGCCCGGCTCCTTTCCAGCACCGGCAGGCACGGGGGGCGGCCCGGCTCATCCCACCAGCCCCACGACGCGCGGCCCCGCGCCAACCCCCACCGGGACCCACAGCGCACCGGGACCCACAGCGCACCGGGACCCAGCTCACTCCGCCCGCTGCCGGGTCCATTTCTCCCTCTCCAGCTTTGTTTTCCAAGCGAAGCCGATTAACGAAGTAAACAGTGCTTTTCAACGCTAATAGGTTGTGCAATCCGGACTTTCAAAAGCAAAATGCCGGTTACACTCAAGCGGCTGAAGGCAGCAAAAGGGTGACCAGAATCGGGGCTGGGGAGCCCTTCAGGAGAATGGGGGGGGCAGAGACGGGGCAGAAACCAGGATTTGGGGATAACACAGCGAAAAGGCTCAAGACCGCAGCCAGGCCGTGTCTCCGGGGCTGTTTTCCGCACGGATCCTGGAAAGTCTGAACACCAGCTTTACTTTTGTGTGCTTGCACCGGCACAACTCCCGAGCAAACGCTTCCACTTGGAAGCTTCTCTTGATTTTTGGGAATCAAATGAGAAACTCTTCTTACACATTACGTATGCCACGGAGACAAGGGAATATTTAAAACCTGCCGTGCTTCAGTTGAATCCGATGGGCCACGAGCACGCTTCTGGGAAGTTACTATAAAATTTCACACAGATTTCGTTGTGTTCATACCTTACGCTGCTGTATTCTCACAGTGAGAAGGTTTATTAACCTAACACTATAGCATGATGACCGGATCTAACAGATAAATATTTCCATAAGCGATGTATCAGCTGGGTTTAGAAGACAGGATGTTTTCTGAACTGAAATGTTAGAAATCGCCAGAACCCCCGAGCGCTCAGCGCCAGCAGGGCCGCTCTGCTATCAGCGCTGCTCCCCAGAGCACCGGGCACCAAGAAAGCGGCTCTTCGCAGCCATAAACTACAACACACGATCAAATGCGGGCTCTGGCGCAGCTGAGCGCGGCCGCAGGCCCCGGGCCGGCGCAGGCACAGGCCCACAGGCCAAACGCACCGGGGCCGGCAGCGCCGGCTCCGCCGCGAGGCCGCAGCGATGCCAAAGGACAGTTCTGCAGCTCCGAGCGCCCATTCCTCGAGGTGAGCTTCGTTCCTAAAGGAATCACAGGCTGTGCAACCCGCCGGGGAGTCCGCCCAGCTGGAAAAGGACACCCAGTATTCCCTGGCAGAGTTTTCCCCATGTTCTGCAAAGCAGCTTCTGCCCAGCGGAGCTCGTCCTGGCGACAGGAGCCGCTCTGAAAGACCTGCCAGCACGGCCGGGCGCAGCGGGCCTGCGCGGTTCCCAGTCAGGCCGGGGAGGCGCGTTCGGACAAGCCCGGTCGCGCTCCTGCCCGAGGCTCGGGGCTCCCCAGCACCCAAAAAAGGACGAACTCCTGCAGTGGGTGTCTATAGGGCGCCGGCAGGGAAGGGGCAGCGGATGCACAGAAGCTCAACCGACACCGCGGGCTTGACGCCGAGCTCCCCACTGCAAACCAGGCGACTTTTCCTACAGCCATCTTACTGCTGCGGCGGGCGAGAGCAGAGGTTCCGGCCAAGGAACAGAGCTTAATGCGAATTTCGGCAGCGTGGCGGGTGACGCCGGCTTCAGCGCCACGCAACAAGCGCACCGACGTGTCTCGTTAACCGAGGAACTAACGATGATACCGCTTGAATTGGCGGGGAAAGGAGCACCCGGGCGTTTGTGCCCCCACCGCTGCTCCTTTCCGAACACACCGCTGAGTCCCATCCCCTCCGCCGGCCAAAACACTTCACTGCAATTTCTAAACCCCAAACCAACCGCTTTCCAAGCTAGAGATTCTGTAGCAAAGGTAAGTTTTCAATAAAACCCCACGTCTGAGGACGACGAGCACAGGAGTCCTCACCTGCAGGGCTTGGACACAGCATCCTCCGCCAGAAATTAACTTTCCCCCCCATCCCATTAACGTTCAGTTAAACACCTGTGGTTGTGGCTCCCATCACACTCAGTTTGCCAAACATCGATGCCCCTTGTTTTTAGGTGGAGCTCAGGTTCGAAGCGCTGCAGGCAAACGTAATAAAATAACCGTGAGCAGCCCCCGCCGGGTGTTCTCCTGATCCCACCTTAACATCTCTATAACCTGCGTTCTGGTAACAGCGCGAACCGCCCGGGCTGCGCTGAGAACCTCACCTGCTAAACACAACCCGAACAGCAGCAGAAACCACCCCAGAAACAGGGAAGGGAAGGGAAGGGAAGGGAAGGGAAGGGAAGGGAAGGGAAGGGAAGGGAAGGGAAGGGAAGGGAAGGGAAGGGAAGGGAAGGGGCAGCAGTTGTGCCGTGGCACAAGATTCAATTAAATTAAATAAGGCTCCGGGGGATGCGGATTTGAACCGTTCCACATCGCTGAGCGCAGCCGGAGCGGGTACGGACCCAGCGGAGCCGACGGAACCCACCGCGACCAACGGAACCGGGAGTTAATCCGGGTCACCCAAAGCCCAGCCGGTTTTCTCCGAATGTCCTACAAACCCCAAGGTCCCCAGCGCAGCAGCATCACCACTTCCCTGTCCGACGCGCAGAAAAGGACAGAGCGGCACCCACGCCGGTACCCGTTCATGCCATTTAGTGAAAAACACGCTACCGAGCCAGCCTGCTGTCGTTGTCGAGGTAAAACTTCAAAACTTTCGACCAAAACAGCCGTAAAACTTCTGCCAAACACCCGCTGTAACCCCAGATGATGCTCGGACGAGGAGCATTGCCAGGAGAAAAACGAAGCAAACCTGCGTTAACCGAGCGGGGCTCGCGCAGCTGACACAGGCGCAGAAACAGACAACAACCATCGCCCGGAAGGAATATTTGCAGTACCACCCGCGGGGAGCCTCCCCTGCCCCTCGTAGAGGGCTGCGAGGGCCACGGGGCCGGGAGCCGCGGCGAGGCGAATCCCCGCTAAAAATAACGAATCCCCGCTAAAAATAACCGTCGGCGGGTGAAAACAATGCCGGCGGGTGCTGCCGGCGGCTGTCGGCACATCCTGCGCTCCAGCACCGCGCCGGCCCGGCCCAGACCCGGCTGGGCCAAACGCTCCCGCCACGCAAAACCAGGGCAAAACCAACCTGCTTTTCCCCGGAGCTCGGCCACCAACGCTAACTTTTCTGCATGGGCAAAACTACACGTTTTATGTAAAAAAAAATAAAGTCTTAGGAATGAGAAACGCGCACTGATATTCGATGAAGGCGCCGATGCATTGTGTGCAGGAATCCAAGCGACGAGCAAACGGTGCTGAAACTCGGGATTCTGCTCTGCAAACGCCTCCCTGCACCTCCTGAGGAACCTCCGTGCAGGGAGAGGTCACGGCACTGCCCCTTTTAGCAGGAAAATCACGCGAAAAATAAAAAAAGAACCCTTTCACTTTTGAAAAATCCACCAAAAAGACACCCTTCCGCTTTGCAAAAGCCGTCAAACACCTACTGTGGGGAGAGCACGACCTGCGGTTTGTGTGTGCGGGAACAGTGTCCTGTGCTGGGGCTGTTCCTCACTTTGTGTGTGCGGGAACAGTGTCCTGTGCTGGGGCTGTTCCTCACTTTGTGTGTGCAGGAACAGTGTCCTGTGCTGGGGCTATTCCTCACTTTGTGTGTGCGGGAACAGTGTCCTGTGCTGGCGGTATCCACCGCACCGACCTGCCAGCAGCAGCTCCCAAAGCTGAAAAGCAAATGGCCCAGAGATCTCTGAGGACACATTAAGCTGCATGAGCAGAGAGCAGCGAGCGCCGAACTTCCCCGGCCGGGGCCGCTCAGAGCGAACAAATCCCTTCTCGAGCGCGTTCCCCGCACGTTTTGGGTTCCAGCCCGCGAGCACCCCCGGCACTGCCCCACGCGCTGCTCTGTGGGGTTCGCAACCCCAAAGCAACCAACTGTGAAAAAGTAAGTGCTGAAAAGTCCGTGTTGCGCAGGAAAACCCCACCTGTAGGTGATTTTATTCAGTATCTCAGGTCTCTGCTCTGCTCGGGGCGAAGAGCGAGCGAGCAGCTGAATCACCAGGGCCGGTCCTGCAGGGCCTCCAAAAATAACCGCTCTGCAAATTCCTGGGAGGCACAAACCTGGCTCCATTGGAGATCCAGTTTCCTTCAGGGAGCAGAACCGGCCCGAGGGCTCGGGGCTGTGCATGAGGAACACAGAGCAACTTCTCACAGAACAACTCGCGTGCAGGTCAGTGTGCAGTTAAAAAAAAGAAAAGGCGAGTCACACAAGTGACATAGATCACATAAATCACACAAATCACCGCGCTGCGCGATGGAACAATCCGCCTGCCCAGGAACCAGACGCCGAGTTCCCGATCGCTCGCCCGATACGGCGGTTCCAGGGACGTGCCCCGTTCTCACCAACCGGCTCCGTACACGGCGAAATCTCCGCTTGGCAACGCGGCCGCTTTCATCTGTGCCAGCGTGGCCGCCCACACCTGCGCCATCCCAGAGCCAAAGCCCGCCCGGGAGGGGCACCGAGCACCGGGGTGCGCAGCTGCTCACGCCTCGTTTTACCATCCCGAACCACAGAGTGTCCTGGGCTGGAGGGACCCACAGATCCCGGGTTCCAGCTCCTGTCCCTCACAGCACACCCCACAGCTCACCCCTGTGTCTGAGCACCCTGTCCAGTCTCTTCTTGACCACGGTCAGGTTGGGCCGTGCCCCCTCCCTGGAGCCTGTTCAGTGTGCAGCCCCTCTGGGTGCAGAACTGTTCTCAATGTCCCACTGACCCCCCCTGTCCCGTCACCAGCGGGGCCCTCGGAGCAGAACAAAGCTCGGGGTTTGTGTCTCTCACGTTTGAGCAGCTCTGACCTCAGGGGCCGTGACAAGGACACGCGCGGACACCAGAGCCCACGGCGGCTCCAGCGGTGCCGCTCCCTGCGCCGGGGCTGCCACGGGAACCGGCACCGGCACCAGCACCGCCGGGCTTCTCCTGCCCGCTCTGCGGGGTTTGGGGCACAGGGAGGGAATTCGGGAGGAAAACAGAGCAGCTGCTGCCAGGGCTCTGCTGCCTCTGCTCTGAGGGCTGAGGAGCCGGAGCAGCTCAGCCAGGCCGGGCTCAGCCAGGCCGGGCTCACACAGCCCGCGGGAGCTCTCGCCCACCTGGCACGTCCTTAAAACACGGAGAACGGGTGAAAACCGGCTGAACACCCGAGCCAACACCAAACCTCTGCACGACACCCAATGCGAAAACAAACACGGATTATTTTTGGTCCTCCGACCCTTGGCCCGAGCGCTGCGGGGCCCGAACCGCGGGGAACGGCAACTCGCCCCCAAAACCCCCAGAAACCGCCTCAAACCGGAGCCGGGGCCGGTTCGAGGGGTGGGGGAAACCTGCCCGGAGCCACCGGGGCTGAGGAACCGCGGGGACAGCGGACCCACGGGGCACGGCGGACCCACGGGGCACGGCGGACCCAGGGGGCACGGCGGACCCACGGGGCACCCGGGGCAGCCCCCGTCCCGGGAGCTCCGGGCAGCGGCGGTTGCGGCCCCGGTAACCGGGCCGGGGGTCCCGTTGGGGGGTCCCGCTGGTCTCACCTGCGATGGGGGTCTCGTCCAGGTGGGAGCCGGGGGGCCGCTCGGCCCGGCCGGGCTGCAGCAGGAGCCCGCACAGCAGCCACAGCGCCAGTCCCGCCCGCAGATCCATGTCCCCGCCGCTGTCAGCTCCTCCTCGGCATCGGCAACGCCGCCGGGCCCGGCCCTTCGCCTCCGCTCGGCTCCGCCGCTCCGGGGCCGTCAGCAGCTGCGGGGACCGCCCGTCAGTCCCGCTGCTCCGGCCCGGGATCCGCTCCGGCCGCCGCCCGCCCCGGAAACAGCCCCGGACCGCCCCCCCGCCCCCCGCAGTGAGCTGTCCCGGGGAGCCTCCCCCCCCGCGCCGCAGTGGGCTCTCCCGGGAGAGCCCTGCCCCCCCGTTCTCCTCGGCAGTGGGCTCTACCGGGACAACCCAGCTCCCCCCGTTCTCCTCGGCAGTGGGCTCTACCGCGACAACCCAGCCCCCCCCGGCCCGCGATAACCTCTCCCCGGTGCGCTCCTTCCCCCCCCAGCCCTCCTCACCAGTGGTCTCTCCCGGGACCCCCCCTGCCCCCCCCGCCGCGGTGGTCTCGCCCGGCCCCCCCACTGCCCACCAGGCCTTGGCGCCGCCGCCGCGCGCTCGCTGACAGGGGGCGGAGCCACGCC
>VWYH01010278.1:19397-29893 GCA_013399365.1 Pampusana beccarii
GCCCCCCGCTCACTCGCCCTCGCCCCCGCCGTGCTCCCCGTGCGCGCCGCTGGGCCGCAGCGGCCTCTGGCGGCCGCAGGGACAGACATGCGCGAGCTGCGCGCGGGCCGCCGGCGCGGTGCGGAAGCTAAGCAGGAGCGGCTGCGGCTGCCGCCTGGATGGGTGACACCGCATCACAGCCCGCCCGCAGCCCCTGGGGAGGCTTTTCACAGAATCACAGAATGTCAGGGATTGGAAAGGACCTCGAAATATCATCCAGTCCAACATCCCTGCCAGAGCAGGAGCACCCAGATAAGGTTTTCAGGCCACCCTGGCTTGCCAGAGCAGCCCAGCTTGTCAGAGCACGCCGGGTATTAGAACACCCCAGCTCATCAGGACGGAGCCACTTTGCCACCTGAGCACACGGTTGCGCACAGCAGGTCCCAGGCTGGTGCCCCACACTCTGACACCCCCCAAGGGATGCAGCGCCCCCCCGGGGCCACGTGCTCCTGGTGGCATCACTGCTCACCAGCACTGAACCGGTGACATTGGAGCCACCAGGGCCCGTGGCCACCCAGTATGGGAAGTGGGGCTGGGGAGCCCCCTGCTCTGGGGTTACCGGGGACCCTCATGGGTGCTGGGGGAACCTGGCCCTTGCAGGACCCCCAGCTTGGGGTACTTGGCCCTTGTGAGGTTCCCTGTGGCACCTGGGGGTCCTCTGGCCCTGACCGTGCCCGGGGGGGTCCTGGGCCCCCTCTGCTGCTCCTTGGGGGGTCCTGCTTGGTTCCCGCTCTCCCGTCACTCCGACCCCACCTCTCCACACCCAGACCCCCACAGCGGCTCTTGGGCTGGGGCTGCCACCCCCCACGACCCCAGGGACTCCTTGAGGGCTCCCACCCTCCTCACCCCCCCACCTGTCCCTGTCCCCATCACTGTCCCCATCCTCTCCAGCCAGGAACCCCCAGCCCCTCTCGCCCAGCCCGGCCCCGTGGGGCTCCGGGACCCAGGGGGGCCCGTCCTGACCCCCCGCAGCCCGGCGGGAGATGGGGTGCGCTCCTGTGCCCCCCCCAGCACTCGGGTCCTGCACCCCCAGCCGGGTCCGGTCCGGCCCCCCGTGTCCGCCCATCCTGGGGGTGCAGCGGGAGCCGAGCGGTCGGGGCCGGAGCGCGGGGCGCAGGGGCCGCACCCCCGGGACCCCCAACCCCCCCCGGGCCGGGAGAGGCGGCGGGGGGGGCACCGGGCGGGGCGGGGGAAGTTTCTCCGCCCGGGGCGGCGGGAGGCGGCGGCTGCGGACTTTACTTCCTCCCCTTCCTCCCCTTCCTCCTTCTTCTTCCTCCTCCCTCCTCCTCCTCCCGCCGCTGCCGCCCCGGCCCCGCCGCGCCATGCCCGGGGGTGAGTGGGGCCGGGGGACCCGCGCAGGGCTGGGGGGGCCGGGCCGGGCCGGGGGGAGCAGAGGGACCGGAGCAGCGGGACCCGCCCGGAGCGGGACGGCGGCTGCCGGGACCCCGGGATAACGGGGTTAACGGGATAACGGGACTAACGGGACCCCGGGATAACGGGGTTAACGGGACCCGGGATGATGGGGTTAACGGGATAACGGGACTAACGGGACCCCGGGATAACGGAGTTAACGGGACACGGGGTAACGGGACTAACGGGACGTCGGGATAACGGGACTAACGGGACCCCGGGGTAACGGGGCTAACGAGACCCGGGTTAAGGGGACCCGGGATGACGGGACTAACGGGACCCCAGGATAACGGCGATAACGGGACCCGGGATGACGGGGCTGCCGGAGCTCCGGGGCGCTGCGGTTAGGGGGGGGCGGGGGCGCTACCCCGGGAGCCCGGGGAGCGCGGGGGGTGGGAACAGAACCGGGACAGAGCGGGGTCAGAACCGGGACAGAGCGGGGTCAGAACCGGCCCGGACCCCCGACCCCTTCCCGGGGTCACTGCGCTGGCACCGTCCCCGCCGTCCCCGCCGTCCCGAGCGCTGCACCGTGTCCCAGCGCTGCACGGGCTGCGCTGCACGCCAGGGGGCGCTACACTGCGCCCTGTATCCACTGCACACTGTGCCCGGTGCACTGCGCTGCACTGCGCTGCACTGCACTGCACTGCGCCGCACTGCACTGCACTGCCCGCTGCGCTCACTGCACCCAGAGGTGCAGCACCGCACCTGCGGGGCCCACGCTGCACCGCGCGTCGCTGCAGACACACACACTGCGCACACTGCAACCCCCGCGCTCCCCGCGCTGCACGCGCCGTGCGACACGCACCTCACAACACGGGCTGCGCGTCACACGCACTGCAGCGCCCACCGCACCACTGCATGCACTGCACGTGTGTCACCGCACACGCTGCCACACGCTGCGACACGTGGGCAGAGACGCGACACAGACACCGCGGTGCTCACTGCCCCCCGGCACTGCCCGGCACACCCTGCGGTGCTCACTGCACCCCGGCACCGCCCGGCACGCACCCAGGCTGGGGTCACCTCTGGAGAGGCTTTGGGGAGCCCCGTGTTCCCCTCCTGTGCCCTCCTGACGTGCTGGGGGCAGCAGGGGGACGTGTGGTGCCATTGGTCACACACCAGCTCCTGATTTGGCTTGCGCCGCCCCTCAGTGCCGTTGCGGTCTGATCTCGGCGCAGTGCGGGGCACCCGTGGGTCCCCACGTGCCGGGGGCCGTCACCCCGGGGGGCACAGTGTGGTCGTGGGTGGGTGCATGGGCTGGGGTCCCACTGGGCCCCCTCCTCTTGTCTTGGTGGAAACAGCAGCTGCCAAAGCACCGATGGTGGCACTGGCGGTGACACGCGGGGACGTCACCCGTCCCTGCTGCCAGGGCTGCGCTGTGGTGGGTGTTTCAGCAGCGGGAGCTCCTGCGGGTGCGGGGGCGTTCCTGGTGCTGCTCAGGGCCGCGGTGCGGGCGGTGGGGACAGGGGTGGTGTGTGCGAGCCGGGACGGGCATCCTGCGAGGAGCTTCGGTGTGACCGGGGTGGTGAGAGGTGCCAAACTGGCCGGTGCTGGTGTGTGCGACGCGGTGCTGGGGCTGCACCTCTGCCGGTGGTGTGAGTGGTGCTGGGCTGGTCTGTCACCGCGGGGCCACGGAGGGTGGCCTGGCCTGGCTGGTTCCATCCACCCACCCATCCATCCATCCATCCACCCATCCACCCATCCACCCATCCACCCATCCACCCATCCATCCATCCACCCATCCATCCATCCATCCATCCATCCATCCACCCATCCACCCATCCATACATCCACCCATCCATCCACCCATCCATGCACCCATCCATCCATCCACCCATCCATCATCCACCCACCCACCCATCCATCCATCCAACCACTCATCCAACCATCATTCATCCATCCTTCATCCACCCCTCCATCACCCATCCATCCATCATCCATCCAACATCCATCATCCGTCATCCATCCATTCATCATCCATTATCCATCCATCCCCATCCATCATCCATCCAACCACCCATTCATCTATCATTCGTCCATCCATCCACATAAACATCCACCCATCCAACATCCGTCATCCATTCATCCAACATCCATCCATCCCTCATCATCCAACCATCATCCATCCACCCATCCATCATCTATCCACCCAACCATTCATCCATCATCCAAGCATCGTCCATCCATCATCCATCCTCTGTCCACCCAACCATCCATCCACCGAACCATCCATCCAACCATTCATCCATCATCATCGATCCATCCTCCATCCAACCATCTACCCAACCATCCATCTCATCCACCATCCATGCCTCCATCCATCCCTCCATCCCTCTGCCCTCCACCCATCCATCCCCACATCCACCTCCCTCTGTCCATCCCCGGGTCCCTCAGCTCACCGGCCAGGAGGGAAATAAAATGAGGAAATTAGTCACGATGAGCCTGCAGCTGGAAAATGAGGAAAATCAACCCCCTGCGACTCAGCGTGGAAGTTATTTTAGCTGCAGTGGCAGAGCCGGGGTTACCGGCGGCAGCGCACCCATCCTGGCCGCGCCAGCACCGAGCCCCCGCCGCACAAACCGCCCTGCTCAGCCCCACGGGCCCCTGCTCCACATTTGCAGATTTTATTGGTTTCCTCTCTCTGCTCGCTGGGGCGGCGGCAGCGCCGGGGACGCGTGCAACGCTCCCCCCGCAGAGCTGGGGGACCCCGGCCGCTCCCACAGCCCCAGGCGCCGGGACACGTCTGTCTGTCCCGCTGTCTGTCTGTCTGTCCCGCTCTCTGTCTGTCTGTCCCGCTGCCCGTCTGTCTGTCCGGCCGCGCGGGGGCTGCGGGGTGCGCGCGGCGGGGTGCAGGCTGTGATGCAGGGGCTGATGCGCACAGCGCCAGGCAGGGATCGCGGTGCAGCGTGTGGGGCGCAGGGTGTGCAGGATGGGGTACATGACGTGGGGAGAGGGGTGCGCGGTCCGTGGTGCAGAATGTGGGGTGTGGGGTGCAACGTGTGGGGCGCAGGGTGCACGATGATGTGGGGAGCGGGCTGCACAGTCCGTGGTGCACGGTTCGTGTCGCGTGGTTTGTGTTGCACGGTTCGTAATGCACAGTTCGTAACGCATGGTTTGTGGTGCAGGATGTGGGGTGCAGGGTGTGGGGTGCAGGGTGTGGGGTGCAGGGTGTGGGGTGCAGGGTGCACTGCCTGTGGTTCAGGGCACACGGCGCGGGGCGCAGGCCCCGGCGCACAGCTCTGCGCGGCCTTGCTTCGGTCAGGGCTCAGTGCTGTGGGGTGGGAGCCCCCGGGGCGGCTGCTCCGCTCCCCCCATGGAAACCCCCGGCCGGGGCTGCCCTGGCCGCGGGAGCGGGTTTTGCTTCCCCTTTCTGCGGCGCAGGACGTGAGGCGCTTTTCCCGTCCCGGGGGGTGGCGATGGGGACAGGTCACGGTGCAGCACCCGCAGCCCCACTGCCCACCCGCGCCCCCCAGCACCCCAAATCCTGGGGTGCTGCGACCGGGCAGGCCTGGGGGCTCGGTGCCCCACACGGGCTGTGCCCCCCGGCCCCGCCAGCCACCCGCACCCCGGTGTCTCTGGGGGGTGTGAAGGGGTTAACGGAGCTGCCGGCCATGGGTCCGGGAGAACAGAGCTGGGCTTGTGCAGGCAGCACGGGCGGGGATGTCACCCTGTCCCCGCAATCCCAGCCCCGTCCTGGCCGGGGGGTCCTGGCCCCAATGCACAGGGACTCCCACCTCCCCCCAGCGTCTTGCGGTGGGGGCTGGACCCCACAGGGATGCAGGTTGGGGGTGCACGCAGCCCCCATGGCACCCACAGCCCCATTGACACCCCCCACCTGCCCAGGGAGCTCGGGGGCTGTGGGGACGGGTGCCCCGAGGGGCTGGGCGGCTGCCGCTGGAAGCATTGGGGGGGGGGCACTGCAAGGGGCCTGAAGCCAAAGCCCCCGTGCTGCCCACGTCCCCCTCCTTGGCACCGAGCGTGGGCCCGGGGTTTCGGCTGCTGTGGGGCCTGGGATCCGCACCGAGCGCCCTCCTTGGCAAGAGACCACACGGTGCCACGGCCGTGCCCGGGTCCCCCCGCTCCACGGGGCGATGGGGAGCGAGCCCCGCTCCGGTGCCAGCCCCGCGCCTGCTGCTGCGCGGCGGCAACGCGGGCGGCACAGCCCAGGCCGTGAGCAGCGGCCCCGGGCCCGCCCGCTCCCGCTCCACCCCCGCAGCCGCAGCGGTGCTCTCACGGCCCAGCGGCTCCACTCGTCCCCTCGCCGGCAGCGCCGCTGGCTCGGCCCGGCCCGCCCCACGGTGCCGCTGGGTGCCCGTGGCCCCGCAGACGGTGTGGGGGTGCGGGATTTGCGCTCGGTGTGACCGGTGCCGTGTCCCTCTGGCGGGGCCACAGCCCAGCCCCAAATAGCTATGGGGACCTCGGGGTGCCCGTGGGGACACCGGTGACACCGGGGTGCCTGTGGGCCATGGGGACAGCGGGAGCCCGGGGGTGCCAGGGGCCCTGATGGGCACTCGTGGGGCACCCTCGGTGGCTCCTGCTCTGGGGTGCTGCCCCTCGCCCCCGTTTTCCCAAAGCAAAGCCCAGTTGCGGTTTGTTTTGGCCAGGGAGGGGCTGGTTCTGGCTCTGGTGACCCGGTGCCTGCGGCCTTGGGTGAGTAAAGAATTGAATCTCAAATACCAACCAAAACGGCTTTCCAGGAAAGCTCTTATTTTTGCCATCTCTCCTTCTATTCAATCTCATCAAAAAAGGGGAAAAAAATCCCCAGTGCTGCCAGCCACCCCGGGGGGGCCGAGGGAGAGCGGGGCGAGCGGGGCCCGTGACCCCCCCAAGCCCCGCGGGCATTGCTGAAAGCAGGTCAGCGAGCCCAAACTGGGTCAGACTGGCCTGAACTGGGTCAGATGGTCCCAATTGGGTCCCAACAGCTCAGCCAGGTCCATCACCCTGTTCCTGTCCCCATCACCCTGCTCCTGTCCCTATCACCCTGCTCCTGCTCCCCCAATCCTGTTCCTGCTCCCCTGACCCTGTTCCTGCTCCCCCTGTGCTCATCATAGAGTCACAGCTTGTTTGGGGTGAGAGACCTTCCCAGCCCCCCATTCCCCCCCTGCCATGACAGGGACATCTCCACCAGCTCAGGTTGCTCAGAGCCCCGTCCAGCCTGGCCTGGGATGTCTCCAGGGATGGTTCAGCCACCACCTCTCTGGGAACCTGGGCCAGGCTCTCACCACCCTCAGCACAACAATTTCTTCTCATGTCCAGCCTGAATCTCCCTCCTTTAGTTTAAAACCATCACCCCTTGTCCTATCACATCAGGCCCTGCTCAAAAGTCTGTCCCCATCTTTCTCATCGGCCCCTTTTCAGTCCGGAAAGGCCTCACTGAGGTTTCCCCAGAGCTTCTCTTCTCCAGGTTGAACATCACCCTGATCCTGCTCACACCCCCTGCCCCTTCTCCCATTGCCCTGAACTCCTACGGCTGCTCCGAGCCCCACAGACCCCAGCGTGGGTCCCTCTGCCCGTGCTGTCTGTCCTCCCCGTGCTGTCTGTCCTGCCTGTGCTGCCTGCTGGTTCCTGCACCTCCACTGACCCCTCAGCCCTGGGTGCTGTGCCCGGGTGCAGGGAAACCCTGGGGGCCGCGTTTGCAACCAAAGCAGGGGGCAAACTGAGGCCGAAGGCCGTGTGTTCGTTTGTGACCCGCCCGGCATCCCGCGCGGTGCGAGCGGCCCCGGTTCCGCCGTCGCCTTCCTGGCGCAGGCACAGCTGCTGGTCGGGGGCTGTGCCCCGCGGCCCCGCACAGCCCGAGCACCCAGACATCCCTGCGCCCCAGAGCGGTTCTGCAGTGGGGAAACTGAGGCCCGGTGCTGGGGTGGCTCCGGCAGCGCTCCGGGGTGCAGCGCCAGGCCGGGCGCCAGGCAGGGCGGGGGTCACGGCGCAGCCCCCCGGGCAGGAAGCCGCTGTCAGGGCGGGAAGAGGAAGAGCGACTTCCCCGGGCGAGCGGGCAGGGACCGCTGGGGGCTCCTGGGGTACACGGCCCTTCCACAACCCCAGGTGTGGTGTCCCCCCGGCCCCGGGCTCTGGGGAGGGGTGTTCCCCCTGCCCGGGGCTCTGGGGAGGGGTGTTCCCCCAGCCTGGGGCTCTGGGCCGATGCAGCACCCCTGTTTCCCCCCCCGCCACCTCTGCCCCAGCCCCGCGGCACACGAGCGGCTGCCCCGGTATCGCTGCTGTGCTGATAAATCCTTTAGGGCGGGCAGTGGTGGGGAAGGGGCTGCCGGCCCCCCGGGGGTCACTCCCAGCTCCCCCCGCTGCAGCAGGAAGGGAGCAGGATGTGGCCCTTAATGGCAATTGCAGAGGGAACCTGAGGAAGGCAAACGGGGACAAACAGCTGCCGGAGCCGACGTCAGCGCCGATGGCCGCGCCAGCTCGGCCGGGGGTGCTGCAGGGGCCGGGATGTGCTGGGAGCACCGTCCTGAGCACGGGACACACACGGACCTGCTGGAGAGGGCAGAGGAGCACAGAACTGACCCGAGGCTGGAACAGCTCTGCTGTGGGACAGGCTGAGAGAGCTGGGCTGTTCAGCTGGAGAAGAGAAGCTCCGGGAGACCTTAGTGCGGCCTTTCCGGACTGAAAAGGGGCCGAGAAGAAAGATGGGGACAGACTTTTGAGCAGGGCCTGATGTGACAGGACAAGGGGTGATGGTTTTAAACTAAAGGAGGGAGATTGAGGATGGATATAAGGAATTGTTGTGCTGAGGGTGGTGAGAGCCTGGCCCAGGTTCCCAGAGAGGTGGTGGCTGAACCATCCCTGGAGACATCCCAGGCCAGGCTGGACGGGGCTCTGAGCAACCTGAGCTGGTGGAGATGTCCCTGTCATGGCAGGGGGGCACTGGGGGGCTGGGGAGGTCCCTCAACCCAAACCGCCTGTGATTCCATGGTTTGTCCCATGCACACCAGCCATGGTGGCAGTGTGCTAGTGCTGGGTCGGGGATGCCGTTCTCCCTCGGGGGGTCTCAGGGTTCCTGCCCATCGTGGGGGCTGCCGGGGGGACGTGAGTGGCCGGGAGGCTCACCCGGGTTATGGGATATGGGGGAACCGAGCGTGACCCTGCCCCTCTGCGCCCTCCAGCCTCGGGCTGCCCGAGCAGGGGGACCACGGTGACCCCAGCCCCGGCGCGTCCCCCTCCCTGACGCTGTCCCCTCCCGCAGGCTGCTGAAGGAGGACGCGAGGGACGCCGAGCCGCGGGGATGCAGAGCATCAAGTGCGTGGTGGTGGGCGACGGGGCGGTGGGGAAGACCTGCCTGCTCATCTGCTACACCACCAACGCCTTCCCCAAGGAGTACATCCCCACCGTCTTCGACAACTACAGCGCCCAGAACACGGTGGACGGCAGGACTATTAACTTAAACCTGTGGGACACGGCCGGCCAGGAGGAGTACGACCGCCTGCGGACGCTTTCCTACCCCCAGACCAACGTCTTCATCATCTGCTTCTCCATCGCCAGCCCGCCCTCCTACGAGAACGTCAAGCACAAGTGGTACCCGGAGGTGTGCCACCACTGCCCCAGCGTGCCCATCCTCCTCGTCGGCACCAAGAAGGATCTGAGAAACAACCCCGAGACCATGAAGCGGCTCAAGGAGCAGAACCAGGCGCCCATCACCACCCAGCAAGGGATCAGCCTCTCCAAGCAGATCCGCGCCGTCAAGTACCTGGAGTGCTCGGCGCTCAACCAGGAGGGCATCAAGGATGTGTTCACCGAGGCGGTGCGCGCCGTGCTCAACCCCGTCCCGGCCAAGCCCAAGAAGCCCTGCGTCCTCTTGTGACGGGGCGGCCGCTCAGAGACGGTGCTGCCCCCGCCCCGCCAACCCCCCCACCCCGGTGCCCCCCGCGCCTCGCTGCCCCCCGGGGACGGTGGCACCGGGGCCGCCAGCCCCAAGCCGCCAGCTTTAATAATACAGACCTCGTTTGCACTAACTGGGCGTCTGCCCCGGGGGCACGGGGGCTCCCGCGGGACCCCCCGCCCCGTTCGCTTTCGGGTGACGCCTCTGCGGTCCTGGCACAGAGCAACGCATCCTGAGAAGGGGATACCCAGGGGGGCCGAACCCCCCCCTGCCCCCAGCACCCCACAGGGACCTGCACCCCCCCCAGCACCCCATGGGGACCAGGGGGCGCAGGGGGAGGCCCTCACCCCCCCTGTGCCAACCCCGGCACTCGCCGCCTCCGAGCCCCCCAGTGCCCTGGTGCTGGCCCCGTACCACAGGGTCTCCTGGGGGGAGCCCGGCCCAGCGCAGCACCGCCGGTTCCCCGGGACGTCCCGCCCTGGCCGGAGCGGCGCCGGGGGCTGCGCCCAGGAGCCGGCGCGGGCTGCGCGGGGCAGCGGGACTCGCCTGTGACCAGCCGCTCCCGTCTTGCTTCTTCTCCAATAAACACACCTGCCCCGGCCCCGCGTCTCCTGTGCTGTCCCGCACGCGCCCACTGCCCCCGGCACAGGGACAGCCCTGCAGCCACCGCGGGGGACACGGGCGGCCCTGCCCTGAGCTGGGGGACATGGGTGGCCCTGTCCTGAGCTGGGCCGGGACCGCGCGCCCTGCCAGGGCTGAGCACAGGGTGCTGGCGGCAGTGCCGCTGCTGCCGGGGTGTCTGACCAGGGTGTCCCTGACACAGCCAGCACGGCCCCCGGCCACCCCCATGTCTGCTCGGGGCCAGCGCTGAGCTCCCCGGCTTGGGGACATTGCAGCAGATAGGAATAGGGACATTGCACAGGCTGGCAGTGGGGACATTGAGGATGGGGACATTGCCGGGATGGGCACGGGGGCTGCAGGAGCAAGGTCCCTTCCGGGGAGTCCCCCGGCCACCCCAGCTCGGGCTCTGCCCTGTCCTGCCCCGCTCCAGAGCTGCAGGCAGAGGCCATGGCCCCATGGCCCCACGTCCATGTCCCCACACCCGGGGGCTGCAGCGCTGGCCCGTCCTGCGGACCCCGCGGCCGAGGGCTGAGGCCGATGGCGGTGGCAGTGAGGGGCCGGCCTCGGCCCCGCTGCCCGGCCGCGCTCGCCGCCCCCG
>VWYH01010278.1:29924-47126 GCA_013399365.1 Pampusana beccarii
GGGCCGGCGTGGGTGAGGCTGCCACGGGGCAGGGCGGCCGCGTCCCGGCCCCGGCCCCTCCCACCGCCGGGCCCCGCTGCAGCCCCCGGGGCTGGGGCAAAGTGTGGCCCCCAGAGCCCGGAGTGAGGGCCCAGGAGAGGCTCGGCACGGCCCAGCCCGGCCCTGGGGGCTGCACCAAAGCTGCTCCCGCTGGGCGACCCCATGGCCGCATCCTGCTCCCCCAGCCCGGTCCCTGAGGGCTGCATCCCCCGGGCCCTGCTCCCGCGGCTGCAGCAGGGCCTGACCGTCATCCCACCGTCATCCGGGGGGGCTGTGCTGGGGGTCCCTCCTTTGGGGCCAGGTGGGGTCACGAGCACCCGAGGGGCTGTGCCACCCCACAAGCCCCCGTGGGCAGGGTGACAGCAGAGCTGCGGGTGTCACAACGTGGGGCTGCACAGGGCAGAGCTGGGGGGGCTAATGCAGCGCTGGGCCCCCTGCTCCCCCACACTGAGATGCCCTGCACTGTCGGGGGACCCTCGGTAGCCCTGGGGTGTCACAGCAGGGATGTCCCCATGCCAGGGGCCGATACAGACCCTGTCTCCAGGGCTGGCAGGGTGCGGGTGGCGGCTGCAGCCCCCGCCGGCCCAGGTGCCACCCCGGTGGGGTACGGCGGAGCGGTTGGGACGAGGCGGAGACCCCAGGCTGGGACGTGGGGAGAAGCCGTGGGCCGCGGCCCGGCCCTGGCCCCGGGAGCAGCGGGATGAGCTCACAGCCCGTCCCCTCCCAGCTGCTCCCAGTCCCCTCCCAGCTGCGATGAGGTCAAGGCCACGCCGCAGTCCCACCGCCCCGCAGGACCCCCAGCACCGCGCAGAGGGAAACTGAGGCAGCTCCACTCACTCCCAGCGCCCTGCCCCGCACCACGGCTCTGCCACCGCGGCCCCTCTGGCCCCAACCCCACAGCACCCCCCATCTGCGGAGCCCCCAGCTGTGGGGTGAGCTCAGCCCAGCTCCCGCCCCAGCCTCACCCAGCACCCGCGGTCCCGTCCTGCCCCCCAGCCCGGAACCTCCCTGGCCCAGGGGACGGGACCCGCTGGCCGTGCCGGTGCCGTGCGCTGGCCACGCTGGGTGGAAGCGGGACGGAGTTTGCCGAGAGCTCACAAAAATACCCAGTGCTTTATTTCAACCTCAAAGCCGAGGCGCAGAGGCCGCGGCGGGCAGCACGCACACGCATGCAGGCGGGGGCTGGATGGAGCCCGGCACGGCGCGGTGGGGACGCTCACAGATGGACATGTCACGGCAGGACCCTGGCAACGGCCAGCGTGGCCCCGGCTCAGCCAGGACACAGCTCACGGTGCCGGAGGCTCTGCCCGAGCCCCGGAATGCAGGGACAAGCGCGGGGACATCCTGGGGACTGTTGTGGCTGCATTCGCATGAAGGGCAGTCACAGGGACCCATGTTGGTCCTTGCAGCCGAGTGTGGTGAGCCCGGGCGAGCACAGAGCTCCCCAGAGTCAAGATGGGTGCCGGTGCTGCCAGGCTCGGCTCTCCCGCTCCCCCTGCCCGCAGCCCCTGCCCGTTGCTCTTGCAGCGAGCGTGCAGGAGCGAGCCCCGCGCCACCTCTCCGGCACAGCACCGGCTCCACGGTCGCTCCCAGCGCAGGACGTGGCCGGTCCCTCCCGGGCCGTGGCCAAGCAAGCGCAGGCTGCCTTCAGCGGCCAGGCCCGAAAGGCCATCAGCCCTTTTGGGGAGCTTGCCCAAGGGCTCCCAGCCTGGAGGAGGAACCGTGAGAGCAGCCAGGGAGAGCAGGGGCAGGGCTGATACAGCTGCTGGGCATCCGCCACACCTTGCAGGAATTACCCCTGTGTGTGCCCAGCTCTGAATAAACATACCTTCTTTATAACCTCACAGGTCGTAAAGTAATTTCTGCACCTCAGGGCGAGGTTGGTGTCCCCGCGCCGCGGTGCTGGGAGCAGCACCTTGTTCTGCCGGGAACATCCTCCGGAGAACCGGGCAGGAGGAACCTGCCCCCTCCTCTGCGCTCCTGCCCATCCCGCAGCCATCAGAGAGCCGGGGGGGTACCAGCCCCGAGGGTCCCCAGCAAGAGCCCCCAGCGCCTCTGTAAGAGCTCCAGGCACAGCCAGGGGCCACGCAGACACGTGTGGGCCCAGGAGCCCGGGGGATCCTTGCAGCAGCTCCACGGCAAACGCCCCGGCCCTGGGGGCAGCAGGACAGGGAGGGGGGGTCTCTGCCTCGCCCAGAGGAGCAGCCCCCCAGCACTGCGGCCGCCTAGAAGTGCTTGTCCTCCAGCAGCGAGCTCACCACCAGCTCCTTGTTGCCGAAGTCCCAGAAGGCAGTCATGTGGAAGGCCATGTTGAAGAGGACCACCAGGTACTCCAGGAAGGCGAAGACGGTGTACACTGGTGGGACACAGCGGGTGAGCGGAACTGCGGCCACATCTGCCCCAGGAGACGGGGATCCCGTGGGGACCTCCCCGGGGGACAGGGATGGGGTGGGGGGTTGTGGAGAAGGGAGGCGGGCGCCGTCCCTCTAGGGGGAGCTCCCCTGGCCTCTGGCTGGGATTTGGCAGTCAAGGCATCACCCCGGTCACTTCCCCGCATGTGTTCCCCCCGGCACGGCCATGCTGTGGGGTTAACGCGGCCCTGCCCCGGCCCCTCTTACCTCCAGGGCCGCAGTACCAGTTGTGGTGGAAGTAAACGCACACAGCAAAAGCGAAGGTGATGAAGGTGAAGAAGAAGAGCAGCTGCTTCCACTTGTACGACTTGCGCTCCTGGAAGAGGCCGAGAGGTGGGTCAGAGCCCTGGCCGGTCCCCGGTGCCTGCCCTGGCACAGCAGAGACCTGTCAGGGCCACCAGCTCCTCAGCCCTGGCCACTGCGGCCACCAGAGCTGCTGGAGCTGCCACCCCCAAGCCCAGGGACGCTCTGCCCAGGCAGCCCTGGGGGCCCCTCTGCACCCCAGCCCCTTGGGCACAGCCACCTGGGTAAGGACCACGGGACACACCGGTGGCTTTGACTTGGGGACATGTGGAGGGATCACACCCACACGGAGATAACCCGAGCAGCTGCCTGGGCTCCCCACGGCGGGACAGCAGCTCCCACTCGAGGGGACTCACTGGTGTAGCCCAGTGAGCGGTCAGGGGCTGTGGGGCCTCCAGCATCGTCTGACACCAACAAGCCACACAACCCCAGAGGCCCCATGAGCCACCAGTGTGCCCTGTGGGCAAGAGGCCAGCGGTGCCTGGGGGGTGTGAGGAAGAGTGTGGGCAGCAGTCAGGGAGGGGAATCCTCCCCTCTGCTCTGCCCTGGGGAGGCCACATCTGCAGAACTGGGCCCAGCGCTGGGCTCCCCAGTTCACGAAGGACAAGGAATCACTGGAGAGAGTCCAGGGAGGGACACGAAGATGCTGAGGGGTCTGGAGCATCTTTGTGATGAGGAGAGACTGGGAGAGCTGGGGCTGTTGAGCTGGGGCAGAGAAGCTGAGCGGGATGTGCTCAATGGATCAATATCTCAGGGTGGTGTCAGGATGGACCAGACTCTGTTCAGTGGGGCCCAACGCCAGGGTGAGGGGCACCGGGCACAGACTGAAACACAGGAGGGTCCATGTGAACATGAGGAGAAACTTGTGTGCTGGGAGGTGCCAGAGCCTGGCCCAGGCTGCCCAGAGCGGGTGTGGAGTCTCCTTCTGGGAGCCATTCAAACCCGCCTGGGATCCTGTGGGATCTGCTCTGGGACCCTGTGAGCAGGGCTGGGCTGGGCAGACACAGAGGCACAGCACAGCCAACCCGGGTGCTGTGTGAATGCAGGTGACCGCGGAGGCAGGAGCTGCGGTGCTGCTGGGGTGCACGCAGGGCTCTCGCAGCCCCCAAAACGGGGCCAACGGCTCTACCAGACGGTAGATCCTCCGGCTGCAGATGGGGTGGCTGCAGGTGGCCCTGGCTCCCCCGGGCGCTGCCCAACCGCCCCGGTGCGGGGAATTCACCGGCGGGTGCTGCACCCCCTCACTCGCAACTGCGCTGGGGAGGAGGAAACCACATGAAGGGGCGGGCGCCGCGCTGGAGACGTCGCACGAGCCACCTCGGCACGGGGGGCCCCATCCTGCCCCCAGCACCGCCTCCAGCAGCACAATGGGCGGGAGCGCAGCACGGGGCTGCTGCCAGTGGCCCCCCCAGCAATGTGTGGGGGACTCCATGGCACAGGAACCCTGAACTGAGGGCAGGGGCTGAAGGGGGTGTGGGGCAGGCTCTGGTGTCTCCAGCTCAGCGCAGGATGGAGGCCCCTGGCCCTGGTCCCAGCACAGGAAGCCCCAGGACAGGGGGGCTGGAAAGGGGGCCTGGCCACAAGCAAGGGGGCCAGGGGTAGAATCTTATAATAGTTTGGGTTGACGGGACCTCCCCAGCCCCCCATTCCCCCCTGCCATGACAGGGACATCTCCACCAGCTCAGGTTGCTCAGAGCCCCGTCCAGCCTGGCCTGGGATGTCTGCAGGGATGGTTCAGCCACCACCTCTCTGGGAACCTGGGCCAGGCTCTCACCACCCTCAGCACAACAATTTCTTCTCATGTCCGGCCTGAATCTCCCTCCTTTAGTTTAAAACCATCCCCCCTTGCCCTGCGAAATACCAGCCCAGCTACCGGGTGTTATTCCCGTTTCTGGGTGGGAGGGGAATTTCCCCCTCATCTGACGTCTCATGTGTGACAAAAAACTCCCATTTTCAGGGACTGCTGAGAATAAGGAAAATTTAAATTGCCCCATCACACTTTCCATTAGCCCCGGAAAGCAGCCGGCAGCACAAACAGGTCACGCAGGGAGGAAAACCCAGAGAGGAAGGACGGCCTGGCCGCCGCCTTCCCCACGGGGACGCGAGGCCAGCGCCGCCTCTGTCCCCCAGGCCGGTCCCTTCCCGCTGGGGCTGCCAGGGCCCCTGTCCCTTTGTCTGTCGCTGGCCCTGTCCCTCCTGGACCCTCTGGTTCAGGGTGGGCACAGGCAGGAGCAGGGAGGGCGTGGGGCGGGTGGGGCGAGCGGCGGTGCCAACCACGAGCGAAACAACAACGCGCCGGGCCGAGGCGGCCTGCGGGGTTTCACAGCGGAAACGCGGGTCACAAACAGCCTTGTTTTCATCCCGCGGCAACGGCGGAAACGGCGGCGCTGAGAAGCGGCAGGACGGCCCCAGTGCTCACAGCGAGGAGAGCGGCAGCTGCCCTGCACTGCACCGGGTCGTACAGCACTGCACCACACCGTGCTGCACTGCACCGGGTCATACAGCACTGCACCACACTGTGCTGCACTGCACCGGGTCGTACAGCACTGCACCACACCGTGCTGCACTGCACTGGGTCATGCAGCACTGCACAGCACTGTGCTGCACTGCACCATGCCATACAGCACTGCACAGCACTGCACCGGGTCATACAGCACTGCATCGTGTCATATGGCACTGCACCGTGCTGCACTGTGAGGTACTTAAAAGGCACTGAGAAGAAAGATGGGGACAGACTTTCGAGCAGGGCCTGTTGGGATAGCACAAGGGGTGATGGTTTTAAACTAAAGGAGGGAGATTCAGGCCGGACATGAGGAAGAAAGTGTTGTTCTGAGGGTGGTGAGAGCCTGGCCCAGGTTCCCAGAGAGGTGGTGGCTGAACCATCCCTGGAGACATCCCAGGCCAGGCTGGACGGGGCTCTGAGCAACCTGAGCTGGTGGAGATGTCCCTGTCATGGCAGGGGGGAATGGGGGGGCTGGGGAGGTCCCTCCAACCCAAACCAGCTGTGACTCTGTGCTCAGCACTGGCAGTGACTGGAGCTCCCACCAGGTGCCTGAAGCACAGACAGGCCCGTTCCTGCCTCCTCTTCCCACACCAGGGCAGGGGAAGCGCTCCAGCTCGGGTGCCCCCCGTGGTCCCCCTGCTCGTCCCCGCTGTGCCTGTGTGTCCTGCCTGTGCTGCTGCAGGGACGTTCCCTGAGGAGCAGCCAAAGGCAGCAGATTCCAGAACAGCCGCTGCTGAGAAACCTCTGTTCAGCAACGCTGGCATCTGTCACCACACAGGGACCCCGCACCCCTGGGGACCGGCTGCTGCCAGCAGCCACCCTGTAGGCATAATCCTCCTGGGCACTGGGCCAGGCATTAAGGATTAACAGCTAATTATCCACTCCCCTAATTATCCATCGGGTTCTATAACCCTGGGTCAGGCTGGGCCCAGCCCAGGGAGCAGCAGGGGGGGCAGAGAGGGAGGCTCTGCACCCAGGGGAGCCCAGAGATGTGGGATCAGGGTGACACGGTGGGAACCCATAGAACCACAGAGTGTCCTGATCTGGAGGGACCCACAGGATCCCGGGTTCCAGCTCCGGTCCCTGCACAGCACACCCCACAGCTCACCCCTGTGTCTGAGCACCCTGTCCAGTCTCTTCTTGACCACGGTCAGGTTGGGCCGTGCCCCCTCCCTGGAGCCTGTTCAGTGTGCAGCCCCTCTGGGTGCAGAACTGTTCTGAATGTCCCACTGACCCCCTGCACATCTCCTGCCGTTCCCTGGGCTCTGTCCCTGTCACCGAGAAGAGCTCAGCCCTGCCCCTCCTGCTCCTGAGGAACCTGCAGCCCCATGAGCTCTGCCCTCAGTCTCCTCTGCTCCAGCTGAACAAACCAGGGACTTCAGCCGCTCCTCACACGGCTTCATCTCCAAACCCTTCACCAACTTCACGGCCTCCTCTGCACCCTCTCCAGTAGCTTTATCTCCTTTTCTCCTGTGTCCCCACCCTGCACACAGTGAATGCTCCAGGTGAGGCCGCCCCAGCGCAGAGCAGAGGGACAATGACAATCCCCTCCCTGCCCGGCTGGCCGCGCTGTGCTGGATGCACCAGGACACGGGGGGCTCGGGGTGGCCCCTCCATGGGGACTGAATCCAAATACAAACTCTCCCATCCCCGACAGCTGACGCTGGGATGCTCATAGAGGGTTGTGTGAGCGACTGCCACCGCCCCGCGGGCTGCCGGCGCTCGGCTGCCAGTTCGGTGACGGTGCTGCCGAGGGGTCGGGCTGACACCACCCGTGTTCACTGGCCGCGTTCGTGGTTCTTCCAGCTCAGCCGTGCCGCTACGGCAGCGCGGGCAGGACGGGCAGGACGGGCTCAGCCAGCGCCGAGGGGACGGCAGCGGCGGCACAGCCAGACCCAGCTCCACCGATGGGTCTGAAGCAGCCGGGCCGGCGGCCAAAACGGAGCCACTGGTGACGCCAGCGGCTGGGACAGGGGGAAATGTGTTTGCAAACAAGAAGTGAAACTGCTCTGCTCGGCTGCACCGCGCGGCATCCTCGCCACGGCCGGGCCAGCTGCGGCAGCGAGGTCTGGCAGGGCGAGCAGTGGCCCGGAGCAGCGGTGACCGCGGGGACGGCAGAGCCGCGCTGCCACGGCCGGGCAGCAGGGACGGCCACCAGCACAGAGCTGGACGCTCGTTGGCCCCAGTTCCCTTTTCCTCCGAGCTCTCTCTGCTTCGCCCCTTCCCCTCCTCCTCTCGGCCTGCTTGCTGTTTTCTTCCCTCCTGCAGAGCTTTATTTTCCTTTTTCTTGCTATTTGCCGCCTTGCAACTGGAAACCGCCCATACTTCCCCATTACGAAGAAGTTCCCCAGCACCTTCCTGCCCTTGCGGAGAGGCCATTGCAACACCAACCCCGACCAGCGAGGCTTCTTTTGCAAGACCAATTCCCATCACTCAGGCGCTGAAACTCCGATAAACCCGGGGAGCTTTGCCCCCTCCGGCGCTGCTCCAAAGCAGTTCCAGACACGGCCTGGGGAGGGCTGTGCTGGCCCCAGCCCCCAGCCCAACCCCCCTGCCCCCAGGTCCAGCCTTCCAGCCCCTCATATCATATCTGTCCTGGAAACCTTCCCAGCTTTTGAACCAAAGACCCTGAGCGCCCCTCGGGCCCTTGGTGGCTTCCTCGGACGAAGACAAGGGAAGGACAAGACACGGTGGGACCTCATTTGTCCCCCTTGCCCGTCCCCTCCTGCCACTGTCGGCTCCAGGGCTGGGAGTAGCAAAACCGAACAAAAACCCCCCAAAACTGATAAGAACGGAGCCAGAGCCCTGCCCCAAGATGCCATCGCCCACAAGAGGAGATAATTTGCGCCCTCCCCTAAAACAGCCCTGCAGCCCCTCCGGGCAGCAGCCGCGGGGGCCGCAGGGGGGGGCCGAGCCCAGCACCCCCGTGTGCCCGGGGGAGATATTCACAGCCACGCCGCACATCACGGGACCGAGCGACAAGGCCCGTCTGCAGAGCCACGATAAGGGGGACGCAGAGCTTATCAAAGGATGCGGGTGGTACCACCCGCCCCGCGGCGTGTCCAGCCCTCGGCCGCTTCGCCCAGACCCCCCCAGCGTGACAGTCACCCCGCAGCCGCCCTTGCGGAGGAGCTGGCCCGTCGCCCTCGCTCCCTGGGCGACAGCTCCATCTGCCGACTCGCGGCCCCGCAGGAGCTGCCGTGAGGACACACGAGCCCCGGTCGCAGGGCTGGCCCAGAGGGGTCCCCTCCCCGCGGGGGGACAGCAGCTTCGGGGTGCAGGCAGCGCCCCCCGTCTGCGGGGGCTGCCAGGAGCGCAGGGGGAGCGGTGCTGGGTGGTGGCACCGGGACAGGTGGTGGCACGTTCAGCCAGGACATCAGGGCAGTGACCACCCCTGTGCTGGCACCGGGGAGGAAAAACCGCGAATCCTGGGGGCGGTTCTGGGCCCCTCACACCAAGAAAGGCCTTGAGGTGCTGGAGCGAGTGGAGAGAAGGGAACGGAGCTGGGGAAGGGGCTGGAGCACAAGTGTGATGGGAGCGGCTGAGGGAGCTGGGGGTTCAGCTGGAGAACAGGAGCTGAGGGGAGACCTTCTGATCTCTGAACTGCCTGAAAGGAGCTTGGAGCCAGGGGGGTCGGGCTCTGCTCCCCAGGAACAAGCGCCAGGAGCAGAGGAAACGGCCTCAAGTTGCACCAGGGGAGGTTGAGGTTGGATCTGGGAACAATTTCTTCCCCAAAGGGCTGTGGGGCATTGGAACAGGCTGCCCAGGGCAGTGCTGGAGTCACCATCCCTGCAGGGTTGGACAGACAGATGAGGTTCTCAGGACATGGGGCAGTGCCACGGCTGGGTTATGGTTGGACTCGATGATCTTGAGGGGCTCTTCCAACCCAAATGACCCTGTGATTCTATCCCTGTGCCTCCCTGCCCTCCCAGGGATGTGCCACGGTTGACACACGCTCAGAGGGGACAGAGGCTCCTTTGCTGGGGGTTTGGGCACACGTGCCCCAGCGTGAGCCCTGCAGCACTGGGCAGAGGGTGACGAGGACAAGCTGCCACCTCGCTCACTGCAGCACATGGCCAGAGACACTGTGGCTTAACCACAGCCCCAGCCCAGCACGGTGGCCTCTCCGGCTCTGATGGGGGGGCAGCCTGCACCCACGAAGGCCCCGGGCCTGGTGTCACTGCTGCTGTCACCTGGGCGCTCCTGCATCTGCTTGCGGTGCCCCTTGTCCCATGCCCAAACAAGCCACCTGGTCCCAGCAGGGCAGGAAGAGGCTGGGGGCACAACAGCCCGTGCGGCAGCACCAGCAACACCGAACCCATGGGCTCTGTGGGTACAGGCTGCTCCCCAGCAGAGCCCCAGCAAGGCCACCACCCCACAGACATGTCACCGATGGGCTGTGGACGTGCAGACACATGGGATTCTGCTGGGAGGACAGCTGCAGCTTTCCTGCAGCTTCATGTATTTATTTCAATTTTTTTGGCTTGTCTTGTTTTTTTGCAAGACCTCCAACCCCCTGCATCTCGTCCCCCGGGGGCTGCAGCTCCCACAACGGCTCCCGAGCAGCAATCTCCACAGGGAGCGTCTGTCCGGGGGGGTCGCTGCACCTGTGCAGGGAGTTTAATTTGCCTGGGACTTTAATTGCAGCACGTCAGCAGCAGTGTTGATCCCGACAGCAGTTTTGAGCTGGGCCCAGTGGCCGGTCCCTGGGCTGAGCTCTGAGCCTCGCGCCCCGATGGCAATGGGCAGAGAGCCCCGGTGTGACACATCCCCGACCCAGCCGAGCAGGGGATGGGGTCAGGGAGCGGAGCAGCCTTGTCTCTGCTGGGAATTCACGGGGCTTTCACCCAAGATCACGTTGGGAAACACCGTGAGCAAAGTCCCGCGGGCGGTGGCGTGACCCGGTGTGCCCCTCTGCCCCCTGGCAGCACTCGTACCCACAGGTCACCCCCCCGCCACAGCACCTCCGGGGCTGGGGCGTCACCGTTGCCAGGGACCTGTGCGATGCAAACAGGAGGTGCTGCAGGGCTGGCCAGAGCCTGTCACAAAGCTTTGGGTTGGAGGGACCTTCCCAGCCCCCCATTCCCCCCTGCCATGACAGGGACACCTTCACCAGCTCAGGTTGCTCAGAGCCCCGTCCAGCCTGGCCTGGGATGTCTGCAGGGATGGTTCAGCCACCACCTCTCTGGGAACCTGGGCCAGGCTCTCACCACCCTCAGCACAACAATTCCTTATATCCAGCCTCAATCTCCCCTCTTTTAATTTAAAACCGTCACTCCTTGTCCTATCACATCAGGCCCTGCTCAAAAGTCTGTCCCATCTTTCTCATCGGCCCCTTTTCAGTCCGGAAAGGCCGCACTAAGGTCTCCCCGGAGCTTCTCTTCTCCAGCTGAACACCCCAGCTCTCTCAGCCTGTCCCCCAGCAGAGCTGTTCCAGCCTCGGGTCACTTCTGTGCTCCTCTGCCCCTCTCCAGCAGGTCCGTGTCCTCCCTGAGGGACAAAGGGCAGAGAGGCCCCGGGAGCCCCAAGCCCCGGGCACAGCGGAGCGCTCAGGGACGCACACACCCCACAAGCAGATTCCACGTATGGAATTTCAAAGCCAGGCGTCTTGCCCTGCCCGCAGCTGTGCCCGTGCCCACGGCCCAGCACCCGCCACAAACCAGGACGGCACCAAAGCTGCACCCAGGGGACGGAGCCAGAACCCCCGGCTGGATCCTCTGCCTGACCCACACCCGACCAGCGACCCCCCGAGCCCAGCACCCCTCACACAACCAGGACCCGCAGCCCGAGCGCGGCCATTCCTGCTCCAAGGGATAACTGCACCTGCTGCCCGTGCCGGCAGCCGCCCCAGCCCGCCGGAGCAGCAGGTCCCCCGTTCCCAGCACAGAAAAACCAATTTCAGCTCAGACACGGGCATCCCAGGGCTCAGGAACCTGCCCGCTCATGTGGGGTACATCAAATGTCAGCTCTAAGTGAAAACCAGAAAGTAGGAAACTAAAGATTCCTCCCCACTTTGTTTTGTTAAATCACGGATTTTGGTGGCGATGTTTCCCAGTTTCCCTGGTGCTATTAACTCCCTTACCACCTGGTGATGGTTACTTCGTGAGCCAGCGACAGCCGAAGCCCCCCAGCACCCACCGAGCCCCCTCCCCAGCCCAGAGAAGAAAGGAAAGTGTCTGTACCTCGGGACTTACTGTGTGTTTCTTAGTCATTCTCCAGAGGATGCACGTCAGGAGCATGTGGCCCAGGGCCGACGTGATAAACACGATGAAGGCATTCTCGTGGATTGCTGAATCAACGAGACAACAGGTTTCCTGTTAAACCCGAGCACGAGGGGATGCGGGGCAGGGAGGGCGCGAGGCTGAGGGCCCCAGCACCCAGCAGATTTTAATTTTAATTCGATGCTGTGGCCCTCGTGTCTGCGGACCCAGGGTCTTCGCAGGGGACAGGTGCAGGGAAGGGGGTTTAATGACAACGCTGCTCGTGCCAGTTGCTGGCAGACTGATCCCAGGGGGTGTTCGTGTGCTCTGGCACCCGGTGTAGAGTCCCCATCGCCCCCCACGGCCGTGAACCTCGGGCGCCCACCAGAGCAGCTCAGCGTCACCACTGTCGCTCTAGGGACGGGGAAACTGAGGCACGGAGTGGGGCTTGGAGAGGGAGCCAGTCCAGGACCCAGGAAGCACCATCTTCCGGCCTCCTGCTCTATCCACCTCCCAGTTAGCCATTGTCATCAGCCTGGTCACCAGCACGGAGCAACGCAAAGACAGAGCAGCTCACAGGGCCCAACGGCACAGAGCCCGTGCAGCTCCAGGTGAGTTATCAATACTTTCAAACAAATGCTTCCCTTTAGAAGAGTTTCCCAGCCTCTTCTCCAGGAACCGAACCACAGCTGAATTCCCAACCACCTGAACATCAGAAATTGTCTTCCACGCCTCGATTCCAGGGGAAGGGAAACCACCACAATTCAAGTGAATTATCAAGGCTTTTTTGTATTTTTCTTCCGTGTTTGGGATAAGCTTCATTCAGACCCCTTTGCAGTCTGTACATATATAGAAAGAGCCTGTCTGTATAGAGAGATGTTAAAGGCTACTGAATTAGTGAATATAAATAACTCTTGTCTTCCTTTGTGTTTCTTTTTCTTCACGACCATCCCAAGACGCGTTCCTGTTTCCTCAGCCTGCGAACAGGCAGTTCATGTGTAGGAGCAGTTTTGTCTTGTAGGAGAGCTCGTGTTTTGCGAGGCGCCCCGGAGCAGGCGGCCCAGGAGGCGAAGCCGGGAGCAGCGCCCTGTGAGACGATTGACCCGAGCCCGTCCGAGGCTCAGCCGCCAGCCGAGGGCTGGAACTTTCCCCACAGAGCCGGGATTAGTGTGCAGTAAGGAGCTGAGGAGAGCGGGTGAGGCTCAGCTCCCGCGCGGCTCTCGCCCCGCGCACCGCGGCCTGCCCCCCGCACGGCTCCACGCGAGCCGGGCAGAGCCGCTCCTGTGACCACGGCCCTCGGGGTACCCAAACCCCAAACCAGCATCGGGAGGTCTAAGGGCACGCTCCCACTTTGATGTGCCATGGGCAGGCTGCTCTGCGTCCCCTGCCAGGGTGGGGACAGCTGGGGACACCGGCAGAGGCAGGCGGGGCGGTGATGGGATGCGAAGGACAAGTGCCAGGAGGAGATGAGGAAGCTGAGCTGGACAGGAGCGTCCCCTGGACCACTGAGCTCTGTCAGATGGAGGTTCGTGTGCAGCCAGCAGGCCCAGGGCAGTGACCGTCCCTGTGCTGGGCACTGGGGAGGAAAAACCGCGAATCCTGGGGTCAGTTCTGGGCCCCTCAGCTCAGGGCTCACAATGGTGGCACCAGGGGTGGCGGGATCACCTCGGTGCACAAAATGGCGGCGCCAGTGGCACCAAAATCACCTCAGGGCTCAAGAAAGGCCTTGAGGTGCTGGAGCGAGTGGAGAGAAGGGAACGGAGCTGGGGAAGGGGCTGGAGCACAAGTGTGATGGGAGCGGCTGAGGGAGCTGGGGGTTCAGCTGGAGAACAGGAGCTGAGGGGAGACCTTCTGATCTCTGAACTGCCTGAAAGGAGCTTGGAGCCAGGGGGGTCGGGCTCTGCTCCCCAGGAACAAGCGCCAGGAGCAGAGGAAACGGCCTCAAGTTGCACCAGGGGAGGTTGAGGTTGGATCTGGGAACAATTTCTTCCCCAAAGGGCTGTGGGGCATTGGAACAGGCTGCCCAGGGCAGTGCTGGAGTCACCATCCCTGCAGGGTTGGACAGACAGATGAGGTTCTCAGGACATGGGGCAGTGCCGGGGGTGTGGAATGGTTGGACTCTGTGGTCTGGAGGGGCTCTTCCATCCAAAACGATTCTGTGATTCTGTGTCCAGCTGTCCCAGCTCACTGGGCTCCACTATGAACCAGGACAGGTCCCTGGACGCTGCTCATGACACCGCAGCCCTGAAGCCACCAGCTAAGGCCCCGTGGAAGTTCGTGAGCACCGAACACTCGTGTTCCAGAGACAGCCCTGGCCGGGACTGTTGCAGGCACGGCTCCTGAGCGATGGGGAGGCAACAACCACTACACAGCGAGACACAAGAATCTGGGAGTGGGACAACAAGCATCGTGCACAGAGCCATCAGCTGTCTGACCGCCCCGAGGGGCCCTGCACTCATGCACTTTTTGGCCGTTTTTCCCGATATGAGCTGTTTTGGTGTGCGAGATGCAACGTCTCCAAACACCCACTGCGGTAGAAGTCAGGGCAGCGCCTGCTCCGCTCTGCTCGTAGGAAACGCCGCCCTGATGGCAGCAGGGGCTGGAGGAGCCTCAGAGACCACCCGCCCGGTCATCTGCACTGTGGGTCCAGCCCCACAGGCAGATCTGGGGGTCCCTGTGGCCGTAACCCGCTTCCAGGCTGCTGCTCTAAGCAGCTACAGGGCTTCCCGACCCCCACTGCATCTGCCTTCCAAGAGCTTGTTCTCCTCACCCATTGCAAGCAGGAAGATACTTGCAGTATAAAATAATAGAATCAGAGAATTTTGGTTGGAAAAGCCCCTCAATATTGAGTCTACCCGTTCCCCCACCCCTGTCCCTGCCCCCTGTCCTGAGAACCTCATCTGTCTGTCCAACCCTGCAGGGATGGTGACTCCAGCACTGCCCTGGGCAGCCTGTTCCAATGCCCCACAGCCCTTTGGGGAAGAAATTGTTCCCACATCCAACCTCAACCTCCCCTGGCGCAACTTGAGGCCGTTTCCTCTGCTCCTGGCGCTTGTTCCTGGGGAGCAGAGCCCGACCCCCCTGGCTCCAAGCTCCTTTCAGGCAGTTCAGAGATCAGAAGGTTTCCCCTCAGCTCCTGTTCTCCAGGCTGGACCCACATGTGCATCCCCACCTCCCATCTCACCTCCCTTGCTGCAAAGAGACAAACCCTGTCCTGTCACCCGCCCCTCAGCACCGCTCCAAACCTTCTCCTCCTGCAGCTCTGGCCTCTCTTTGCAAGACCGTACATCTACATCCTCGAGCGCGGTCCCACAACCAGACACAATGTCCATCACCTCCCTCCAGCTGAGTGCAGGGACAGCTGACACAAGAATTTCCTCTTGACAAGTCCCAGAACGGGGGTTGTTCTGTCTGCAACAGCACCACCTTGCTGGCTCCTGGATCTGAGTCCTCCCAGGCCAACCCCTGCAGCCTCCTCCACATCTCAGGATTAAACTACGGCTGGATATCACCACCAGCACTCAAATTCATCTCCGATGAGACCATGTGGGCGAAGGGCATTCCCCAGCCTACTGTGTGCCTGCATTTTGCACACGTTGATTTAACCTGAAAAAATCTCATTTTGTTTTCAGGCCAACACAGGAAATTTTACCCAGACAATTTTGTAGGAGGGTATGAAAATGCTGCTGGAACAGAGCGCGGGCTGGAAGCCAGTGCGGAGCTAAAGCCAAAGCTCAGCCGTGGAGACAGAGCGGATGGCGGGGACCAACGAGGGCCTGCCTTCGCTCAGCTGCGGTGGGACACGTTAAACGTGGCCTTGGTGTGCAAGTGGGAACCAAGCGCTAAAGCCTGATCCAAGGCTGGGCATAAAAATTCAGCCTACGGCTTCAACCAGTTATCAGCAGCCAAGAATTTTGTGAAAAACATCGGTATTTGCACAGTTTCGTCCCAGAAAGGGCTGTGGGGCATTGGAACAGGCTGCCCAGGGCAGTGCTGGAGTCACCATCCCTGGAGGGTTGGACAGACAGATGAGGTTCTCAGGACATGGGGCAGGGACAGGGCTGGGGAACGGTTGGACTTGATCTTGAGGGGCTTTTCCAAGCAAAATGATTCTGTGATTCTAAGATTCTATGATTACAGACATAACTTTGCTACATAAATACTAATTTTAATAGAACCTCTTTAGTTTTGCTACTTTTTTTTCTCTCCAAACTGATTAATTCCAAAACACCATGACAAAGCAGAGGTCCGCAAAGCCTCAACAGCCACCAGCAAGACCAAGGGCACCACAGCAAGCGCAGAGCATGGGAAAAGACACTCACCATAGTTTTCGGAAGAGGAGACGTAGGTGAGGACGAGGAGGGCGAAGTTCTCGAGCAGGTTGAGCAGCAGGTTGCAGTGGCAGAGGCGCAGGTAGCGCGGGTGGGAGCAGTGGCAGCTCTGGTAGTGGTTCCAGTAGGCGATGGCCACCAGGAAGCGGGGGGCGGAGTGGAGGCCGATGCAGAGGCGCCAGACGTAGCGCTGGGGGGTCTCACCCCCAATGGCCGCGCTGATGGACGGAAGGTAGTTCGGGACCTGGGAGAGAGACAGCGGCTGGTGGGAGAGGAGCGGGGAGCATGTCGAGTGTCACAGCACCCGGGCTGGCTGTGCTGTGCCTCTGTGTCTGCCCAGCCCAGCCCTGCTCACAGGGTCCCAGAGCAGATCCCACAGGATCCCAGGCGGGTTTGAATGGCTCCCAGAAGGAGACTCCACACCCGCTCTGGGCAGCCTGGGCCAGGCTCTGGCACCTCCCAGCACACAAGTTTCTCCTCATGTTCACATGGACCCTCCTGTGTTTCAGTCTGTGCCCGGTGCCCCTCACCCTGGCGTTGGGCCCCACTGAACAGAGTCTGGTCCATCCTGACACCACCCTGAGATATTGATCCATTGAGCACATCCCGCTCAGCTTCTCTGCTCCAGCTCAACAGCCCCAGCTCTCCCAGTCTCTCCTCATCACAAAGATGCTCCAGACCCCTCAGCATCTTCGTGTCCCTCCCTGGACTCTCTCCAGTGATTCCTTGTCCTTCTTGAACTGGGGAGCCCAGCACTGGGCCCAGTTCTGCAGATGGGGCCTCTCCAAGGCAGAGTATTTACAGCCCTCCAAGATGCTAAAACCGTTTTTTTTTTCTGAATAAGTTTACTCGCATTTCAAGAGCCAGGACACACAACAGGGCAGCAACCCTGGTTCATGCCCCAGGACCAGCCGGCCCCCCACGCTGTCCCCAGCCCTGAGGGGTCAGTCCCCATGAGCTGGGGTGCCCTGCTCGGGGTCCCCCTCAGGCTTCTTAGCTGTACATTTCTGACCCTTATTCCTTCCCTTCCCCCAGCTGTGGTCCCTCACGTCTCCTCTCCCCCCAGTTTGGGGGCAGAGGAGGGAAGGGCACAGGGGTCTGTTAGCCCAGCCCTAACAGAGAGAACTGCCAGCAACAGCACGAAAACAACATTCAGTGCGGAACATAAAAGCAGTAAAACCATCCATACAGCCTGGAATAAACTCCCAACCTCCAGAGTGTCACAGCCTGGGGACATCCCGAGCCAGCCACAATCACCAACAGCAGGTGATCCGCTCTTCCCTGATCCCACACAAAACCGTCCATCCCCAGATCGGCCGCTCTCTGCCAGAGGAACCAGCTTCTTTGTGGGTGGCTTGAACCTGCCACCTCCACACGACGTCCCCTACGTCACAGGTCACAACAACCCCATGAAC
>VWYH01010278.1:51819-66800 GCA_013399365.1 Pampusana beccarii
AGCCGCAGCGCCCGCCTGCGCGGCCTTTGTTCCGTAGCGCGGCTCTGGGTGACCGGGCCGGCCTGAGGCGGCGGGCCCGGAGGGGGGGTGGGCGGGAGCGCTCGGAGGGGTCCGGAGCGGGAGGGAGGGCGGCGGGGGGGGGTGCGAGGGGTCCGCCTGTCCCTGGCGGGGTCCCCGTGGCTGCGGGAGGTGGCCGCTCCGGGACCTCTGGGCTCTTGGGGGTTTCTGGCTGTGGCGGCGGTGCCGGCGTGTGCGCGGGAGGCGGCGAGGAGAGCCCGGAGAGCCGGTAACGCGGGGCCACCGGGGCTGCGGCGTGTGAGGCTGCTGGGGGCTCCCCCGGGGCCGGGCTCCTGGGGGTCCCCGGGCCGGGCTCTTGGGGGTCCCCGGGGCCGGGCTCTGCTCCGCAGCGGGTGGTCGAAGGGTCCACCTGCTGTCGGGGTGATGATTTAAAGCTCTGTTAGTGGGTTAATCGTGTTCGGATGTGGCTGGAAGTTTATGGGGTGTTGCTGTAAAACTGCAGTTTCCTTCAGCAGCGAGGAGATGGGTCCCCATTTGTAGGGGCTGGTGGCTGGCAAGTGGCAGGGGGTTGTTGTATAAAGACCCCAGCTTTTATTAATCCTGCCCCAGCTCTCCCGAAGCTCTTGGAGCCTCTGTGGTCAGGGGCTCTGAGCACTTGATTAACAGCACAGCCCTGTGTGAGCCCCTTGTCTGCGTGCACTGTCCCCCCTCCCTGCCCGGCTTCAGGGTGCTCGGATGTGTCTGTGGCATCAGTGACCACATAAAGTCCTGGTTCTTTTGGTGAAGGTTTGCCCAGCCTGCGCTGCTGAGCGGTGTTGGGGGTCACAGGAAAACAGGGAAGCTCCAAGCCACGCGCGAGGGTGAACCCTTTTAATAACTTGCTTGCGTTTTAGAAAATTACGCTCCAGGTGCCTTCTGAAATAGAATTTGGCATTTAACAATCCTTGGTGTACTGACTGTGAAGAAGCAGCATAAATCAGGGGAATGGTGAAGGAGAGGGACTTTGTGAACTGTAAATATAAGATTGAACAACTGAAAACCGTGTAGACACTTTATGTCTGGTCTTCAGTGACTTGATTAGGGACCGAGTGAGATGATCAAAAGTAACCTGTAGAAATAGAGAAATAATGAATGTAGAATGGCTGTGCAGAGGTCAAGGAGCGCACTTGCATTAGGGTAAAATTTGTCTTAATAGCATAAAACAAAGAGGTAGGAATTTTTTTTTTTAAGGCAGCCTGGCAGATGGTGGAGCGTAAGGGGGGGGAATGGTGAAGTTTGGGTGGTGGATGTTCTGGGAAGCCATGTAGGGTGGTACCAGAGCACAGCGGGTGATTTTGGGTAAGGGGAGCTGGCTCTGTGGCTCATCCCGCTCTGCAAAGCCAGGCTCCGCAAAGCCAGGCTCTGCTGGGCCACAGCGGGCGATTTTGGGGAAAAAGAGCTGGCTCTGTGGCTTGTCCAGCTCTGCAAAGCCGGGCTCTTCAAAGCTGGACTCTGCCGGGGCCCAGCAGGTGATTTTGGGGAAGAGGAGCTGGCTCTGGGGCTCATCCTGCTCTGCAAAGCTGAGCTCTGCAAAGCCAGGCTCTGCCGGGGCACAGCGGGTGATTTTGGGGAAGGGGGTGGCTCTGCAGCTCTTAATGTGCGCAGGGGAGTCTGTCAGCGCTCGCCGGTGCGAACAAGCAGCTCTTAACACCAGCAGACTGGGACTTGCTGCTGGTTTGAGTTGTTGAAGATTCCCCAAAACCTCTTTTTAATTACTCTGCAATATGAAAGCATCAGATGCTGTTTTGCTTTGGCTGTTGAGGTCTGGGGTGGCTGCAGAGGTGTGGGGGGTCACTGCGGCTGCTCAGAACCCAGATGAGGTTTGGGGAGATGGACATAAATTGTTAGAGAATGCTGCAAATGGAGAATACTGGGTAGGAGTTTGTTGTTATCCTGGATGTTGAGCCTCCTCGAAAACCTAAACAGAGTTTAAAAAAAAATGCCAAAATGCTGAAAGTGAGCACGTCATTACACAGAACAGTGCTATCCAGACGCGATAGTGAGTAGTGCTTTGTAAATATTCTTGGGATTGGCCATATCTTACAGTTTTCTAAATGTAGGAGTTCTGTGCTGCTGTGGATTAGTCAACAAGGATTTTTTTTCTTTCCCCAATCATATTGGCATTTTCACTGTGGAGCTAACACGTGTTGGGCCCAGTACAGAAAAATACTCAGAATTTCTTAGGCTGAGTGTGGCTGAGGGTCTGCTGTGGTTTTGGTTTAGCTTGGGTGGTTTTGTTGAAAAGAAAAAAAAGCTGTAACCTTGTGTTTGTACTTGGAGGAGGGATTGGAGTGAGGTTGTGTTGCTAAATGTATCTGTGAATAAAACGAGGGGTGTTGTAAAGGTAAATTGGGCCCCTGCCTCCGTGCACTAAATCTCCCCTGAACAAGTATTTTAAACCAACAGCTTTGGGAAAGTCGGGAAAATCCCGGTGCGGCACGTGAGCGATAAATGGGAAGCAGATGGGCAGCGTATTCCGGTAATTCTTGTGAGTGCGTTTCCACTTCAGGTCTTGTTCAAAGTGGTTGGCAAATAGTGTGTAACGCAAAATCACAGAAAATGCTGTGGATCCCTGCTCGTGTTCTTGGGGCGCTCGGGGGCTGCCCCTTCTCGCCTCGAGATGGCCGAGCAAAAATCAGTTTGTTGTTTGATGTGGATCAAAGGGAGTGGAAACACATGGGAAGTGCTGTCAGCGTTAGGTGTTCTTGAGGATTTTGTTGGGAGCACGCGGTCGGGGAGCAGTTTGGCTTATTTGTTCTTTTCAGTCCGTAAGACATAAGGAAAATCCAGCCATAACTGGGGTGGAAGGAGCTCGCTCGTGGCGGCACTGAAGTGTTAGTGTTGTGGTTGTCCTCAGTTGTTCAGTGGCACCTAAACATGCTGCCATGCGCTTTGTGCCGTGAGTACTCACATTAGATTGCTTACGTCAACAGCGAGGAAGATGAAAATTTGGTTTTCAAGATAAACTTTTATTTAAAGGTGATTTTTTCTTTTTTTCTTTTCTTCCTCAGGTTTAAGGGAGAAATCTACTAGAGTCTGAAGATGTTTAACAAGTCCTTTGGCACTCCGTTTGGAGGCAGCACCGGCTTTGGGACAACCTCGACTTTCGGACAAAGTGAGTGAACTGACCTTTCAGTCCTTCTGGATGTTTTATCCCAGTGTTGGACCAGAGGGTCAGGGGGAACTGGGATGGAACTGGCATGGAACTGGGCACCACGAGGCTGTGGGTTGGGTTCAGGAGCACTGAGCTTCTCCCCTAACACAAGCATTAATTTGAGGAGATACCGGAATTCCACATACAGTTGTTGAAATGTCCTTTTTTTAAAAGGAGCCTCCAGTGCTCAGGTGATGCTCATCTTGCCAGGGTGGGGGGAGGTTCTTTCAGTTGGGACTGGATTTGTTGGGAAGACTTGGAAGGGAAAAGCAAAGCCTGGCATCTGAAGAGTGTCTTCTGGAGATGCACGTCATAAATACCACATTGAGGGGAGTCTTAGCCATCAAATCAGACTGTAAGCTGGTATATATTCTGTTGATATTGCTCCTAAGCCGAGGTATGAGAAGAGCAACTTCCAGGTGCCACAGGGGCCTTGCAGAGCAGTGTCTTTACACTCCATAGAAATATGTGACTCAGTAATCGTAGCCTGTTGCTTCAAGAGCTCTGTGCAACCATTAATTACACCTCTTGCTTATCCCAGACACTGACATATAGGTAGTCATGCACAAATCTCTTCTGGTCAGTTAAAACGGTGGTGCCGGTGTTTAGTTTCTAGTGCACGTGTTCAGAATGTGGCTTTGTCTAAGTGTTAATGCTGATTTTCAGATGCTGGCTTTGGCACGACGAGCGGAGGAGCGTTTGGGACGTCGGCCTTCGGGTCGAACAATAATACTGGAGGCCTCTTTGGGAGCACGCAGACAAAGCCAGGTGCGTGCTGGGGTTGTGGTGCAGAACACGATCCTGAAGGAAGGATGTTGTTAAAAAAGAGGGGGGACAGGGCGGGGAAAAAGAAAAAGACCCCAAGCATCAACAAAAACAACCAACCAACCAAAACAAACCCCAAACAACAAAAAATCCCCATCCACTGATGATTGCAAATAATGAACAGTCTCTCTCTGTCTCCAGGAGGGTTGTTTGGCTCCACCACGTTCAACCAGCCAGCCACCTCCTCCACCAGCACCAGCTTTGGGTTTGGCACGTCCACCGGCACGTCCAACAGCCTGTTTGGCACCACCAGCACGGGCGGCGGGCTCTTCTCGTCCCAGAGCAATGCCTTCGCGCAGAACAAGCCGGCCAGCTTTGGAAGTGAGTCCAGCCGCCCCACCTCTCCAGAGCTTTGCTCGTTTGCTTTGCTCGGGGAGCACAGAGCGCTGGGTGGACCTGTGGGTCTGGTACAAGTGTCAGTGTGGGGCTTCGGTGGCTTTTGGGTTTGTCTTTCTCTCCTGAAGGATATCAAGATGCTGTTGTGGTTTGCAGTAGCTAAGAGTGAGCCTGATACGCTACCAACTCTGTAGCCGCAATTCTAGTCATAAGTTTTAAAATAAGTTTAAAAAGGCAGTCAATTGGCATTTTCTATTCTCGAATATCTTTTGGTGCTGCTTGATTTTTAGGTTTGTGTTCTGCTGTCGTAGGACAGTTACGGTTGGTTTTGCTTCTGGCACCAGAATGCTTGAAATACCTTTTAAACTCTGCTGTAACTCCCCAAAGCAGAAGCAGCCGCTCACAGACCTTTCTGGGAAATAAAAGAAACCTCACTGGTTCCCTTTCTACACGTAATTTCTTAGCGCTCTCAGGAGCAGAATGAAACTGGTTATTGTGGTGCTTCCTGGGTGAGGAGTTGGGGGCTCCTGCAGCGCAATATTGTGTTAACAGGATATTGGTTTCAGTCTCTGCTGGACAAATATTTTTTTTCTAGTGGGTTTTTTTTTCCATTCCCAAACTATTTTGTCGTTTGAATAAAATATTTGTGTGTAAGTGTTAACATTCAGGTTTGGTTTAGTGCTGATCTGTTTATTTTTTACTCTTTTTCAGACTTTGGAACCAGTACCAGCAGTGGAGGTCTCTTTGGAACCACCAACACGACTTCCAATCCTTTTGGGAGCACGTCGGGCTCGCTCTTTGGCCCAACCAGTTTTACCGCTGCTCCAACTGGCACCACTATCAAGTTTAACGTAAGTTCTGGTTTTCCTTCTTAAGCCTGGTTATTGTCGGAAGCTTTACGTTTTGCTGTTATTCGTCCAAAGTACTGGTCTTGGTCACTGGGGTGAAAAGAAGAGGGTAGTTCATCTGTGAGTGCACAGTGTTCTGAAATGACCTGAAAACACCCGTCGTGGGACTTTTTTAGTGGAAACAGGATGTGGAAAAAGAACTAGACTTTTTAATTGTGAATTTGAGGCACCTCTCAAACTGGGGAGCCGCGCGCTCTCTAGACTGGGTTTGCAGCGGTGTTAGAGCCGGACAGCTAAACCAGCTCTTAAAACTGAGCCTTCTCAGGAAGGGGGAAGCGCCACAGAACTGGGGTGCTCAGCGCTAAATGCTGAGGGCAGTAGGGGCTAAAGGCACCTGGGAGCGGGTCAGAATGAACAGAATGCGCTGGGATGCCAGCGTGGCCGTGGAAACGCGAGCCGAGGGGCGGAGGCCGGTCCTGCGTGTTTCCTGGCCGGGTTCCCTTTAAGAACGGGGTGAGTAACAACGGGGGTTCCGTGGCAGTTGAGGATGGAGGGCGGCCCGGCCAGGAGGCCACCGCGGCCGTGGGGCAGCCGCTGCCTCCCCAGAGCCTCGCTCCGGCCAGTCTTGGCCCTCCACGTTTCTAGACTGAGCCGATTTGACTGACTGAGGCTCTCCGTTGGTTATTCTGGGGCGCGGGCAGAGCTGTGATGAGCAGCTTGGGCAGTCCCAGCGCTGTTGGTGTTTACTTTCACAGTACAATTAAGAAAAAGGGGGATAATTAAATCTGTGCCTAGCTAGAGGACTTGTATTGCAAATTCAGGTAAATTGCCTTTAAAGTGAAGCTGGGAAATGAATTGCGCTGCGTTGCTTTGAGTGTTCGTGGGGTAAATTGCACTGATTGCTGCTGAGCGTGCCTGGTCGCGGGGTGAGGCTGCGGCTGTGCAGACAACAGGACTCTGCCTCAGGTCCTGGGCTCCATTTGGGTGTAACAGCGTTGCCGCGAGAGCACTAACTGTCAACGGAAGCCTGGCTGGATTTTCAATTTGGTACCATCACCTCTTCTCTTGCAGCCGCCAACCGGTACCGATACGATGGTGAAATCCGGAGTCAGCACCAGCATCAACACCAAGCACCAGTGTATTACTGCCATGAAGGAGTACGAAAGCAAATCTCTTGAGGTCAGTCCACGAGCGTTCAAACACGCTGATTTTGTCTGGCTGCTCATTAGCGCGTGTTCAGTGGAGCTTTTGGTGACTGGAATAAGTATCTTCTGTGCTCATTAAGTTGAGCACAGCCTTGAATATCTGCATTGCTCACAGAAAAGAGAGCTGTCATCTAGTAAAACGCTTAGTGCATCGCCGTATTAATTGCGGCTGTTTTTAAATGCTTGATGCTGCAATTTTCGAGCTGAAATTCCATCTTGCCGTATACCAGAAGGGCGAGAGGTGGTGTTGGGAGCAGCTCAGCGCTGCGGAGATAACGGCAGAGCCTTAGACACAACTCAGCTGTTTGATATAAACTGCTGTTCCCAAACATTTAATCTGAAGCCTTTCCGTTGGTGTTGACTTATCTGATACTTGAAGGAAATCTTTCAAAAGATCTGAAAAAGCCCCAAGAAGTAAAACTGAAGCCCAAACATAGTGTAGGTCCTGGTTTTGGTGTCCTCCTGTTTACAAACATAGGTGTTAGAGCTTTTCTTGCTCTCTTCATCCCGGAGCGGGCTGGAAGGCTGTGTAAACGTGCTGGTGACACTGTTGGGACCTTATTATGTGTAAAGCATGTGAAGGGAGCTGGGTTTTGCTTTCCCAGGAGCTCCGTTTAGAAGACTACCAGGCAAACAGGAAAGGGCCCTCGAATCCTGTGGGCGCGGGAGCAGCCGCCGGCCTGTTTGGCTCTTCCACTGCCACATCCAGCACGGCCACGGGGCTCTTCGGCTCCTCTACCACTAACACGGGCTTTTCCTACGGACAGAACAAAACTGCTTTTGGAACCAGTAAGTACCGCCTGGCCCTGCCGTCCTTGTCACCAGACAGGCGATGTTCCCTTAAGCTGCTCAAAATTCTGTGATTAAAAAGGGTGAGGAAGCGCTGGGGTGAGCTCCGAATTTTACTAGTTATAGTATCAACATTCCGTGCTGGGGTTCTTTGCCATGGAAACCTCTGAGTGACGCAACAGGGCGAGTAACAGGCAGTAAAAGCACCAGGATGTTGCGGGTGGTCAGTGGGGTGATGGTGTCAGTTGGTTCATGGTCAAGTCAAGGTTCTCCTTCTGCTAATGAGCAAACATAAACCCCCTGGAAATGGGGGAGTTAAGTCAGAGTAGCCCAACGAGGCTTTGCCAGGGGCTTTTCCCCACGGTAGATCCAGCATAGGATGTGGATCCGCTGTGTGTTGTGCCATCTTGGTTTTATACTGCCCGTTATGGTCAAAAAGTGAAAGCCAGGTATGAAATAGCTCATTTACTGCCTGGTAGTTGCAGGTCAGTTGTGCTGAGCACTCCGTGTACCTTTCTGAACTCACTGTAAAACAAAAAGTGCTGAAGAGTTCAAACACAAATTCTATTTTTATTAGTTCCTGCTGCAAACCTCAAAGCGGTGTTAGTGTTTGTGGCGTTAGACTGTGAACAGGATCCAGATCCCAGGTCTGTGGAGAGGGCAGTGGTTCTGTGCTGTGCCCCTGGGGACGTGTGGGTCACAAGCTCTTGTAGATGTGTTACAATTTTAGCACACGTAAAGAGCGCTTTTCCTTGGAGGAGGAAGAGGGAGAAGCTGTTTGTGGTTCTGAGGGCCGTGGGTTAGCGGTGGACTTGGTGGGGCTGGGTTAACGGTTGGACTCCATGATCTTACAGGTCTTTTCCAACCCAAACCATTTGATGATTCTGTGTTTCTGTAGCTGGGTGGGTTGTAGCACAGACCAGTGTGTAGGGCCCTCTTGTCCAGGGAACTCTTCTCAGGTACTTGTGGTAGGAACAACAAACTGGTCATGGCAAAGCTGGTGAAACACAGGCCAGATGTGAGGAAGAGATTGTTGGCCTGAGGGTGGTGAGAGCCTGGCCCAGGCTGCCCAGAGAGGCGGTGGATGAACCATCCCCGCAGACATCCCAGGCTGCTCCGCTGAACTCAAACGTCTTTATTCCTGTTTGAATGTGCTGAGCGTGGGCGCGTGGTGGATTTTGTACACGCTTGAGGGTTTTTAAGCGATGTGTTGATGTTGTAGGTACGACTGGCTTCGGGACAGGAACGACAGGGGGTCTCTTCGGTCAGCAGTCTCAAACTACAAGTCTGTTCAACAAACCGTTTGGTCAGGCCACGACGACGCAGAACACGGGCTTTTCCTTTGTCAATACCAGCACGCTGGGGCAGCCCAACACCAACACCATGGTAAGATGCCTCGTTTGAACCCCGAAAGGCTTGAGCTGTGGTACAGCTGCTCCAGGTGGAGGGAGGAGGCCGTGATGTAGGGCCTGAGATCTTCCTGAGATTGTAGTACGGCTTTGGAAAACCAGGACGTGACGCTCTGGTCGCTGCTGTCTGTGCTTGCAACTCCACACCAAAGTGTTTTGTTTCTGATAACCGGACAGCAAAACAGCTTTGAACAAATAACATTTCCCCTTCCCTTCTTTAGCAGTCTGCTCTCTCTATCGGTTCAAGCATTTCTGACCATGATCACACAGATAATTCCGTTATTAACGTTCTCTGTGAATCCAGTAACTGTCCTGTACTTTCTGGTGGCCCCTGAGCAGCGTTTGTGGGCTCTCTCTGTACAAAGATGCTGCAGAGCTGTGGCTTGGTGCATAACTAGTGGCTTTGGTTCCAAATATTCTATGTTCTGTCGAAGTATGTTGTGGCTTCTCCCAGAAAACGCGGTGAAATGTTTCCTTTCCATCCCCCTCACTCAAAGTGATGAGGAGATTCCAATATCCTTTTAAGCCTGGAGCATAAATTCTTTGCTGTTTTTTTTTTGGTGGTTGTTATTTTGTTTGGTTTTCTGTTTCCTTTTCGTAACTGATTTCTCAGAGAATGACTAAAGCTTCTGAAACGCTTTTCACCCGTCCTCTTCCCCCAGCAAGGGGGTGATATTGTAGCATCATTTTATGACCTCTGTGCGTTAGTTGTGTTCTCAGCAGTGTTGGAAACGCCGCATGGCAGCGATTTCTGACCGCGGTTCCCATTCGCAGGGTCTGTTCGGGGTCACGCAGCCCTCGCAGCCCGGAGGCCTGTTCGGAACAGCCGCCAATACCAACGCTGGCACTGGATTCGGCACCGGAACTGGGCTTTTTGGCCAGGCTAACACAGGATTTGGTGTTGGCGGTTCGGTACGTCTGTATTTTTGTCATAAAAAAAATAAAAAGAGTTTTTAAAAAAGGAAAACAAAAAACCATGAATGGCGTAGTCTTGTTCTTGAGTACTGACCTCCATGGAAATAGCGTTAAGTGTGAAGATGCCAAAGGTGCAGAGCAGTGTGGTTTTGTGTGGGCTGAAGGATGCAAAATAAGCCTGTGGAATAGAACTAGTGCTGCAGAAATATGTTTGTTAGCAAGTAGTGTCTTGACTGATATGAAGAGAGACTGAACAGCTCGCTGTTTATATAGTGCTAGGGATGCCTTGGCATAGTGTTGCAAATACTGACGTTTAAATTGTGATAATGACTTAACTGAAAATGAATTTTATTCTTGATATTCAGTCATTTTGCTTCTAACGGGGCGCAAATACTTGTTTCCAGGTGTTTGTCACGTGCAGGCGTGTGTGTCTCGGGAATAACCCTGATTGCGGGTGCCTGGGCTGTGTGGTCCACGCTTGGCCTCAGCTCTGCGTCCTTGCCTGCAGTCAGACACTAATGGGAATCTAGTAATATCGACCTGTCAGGTTTCCACATTTGTGTTTTCTCCCTTTCAGACCCTGTTTGGGAACAAACCGGCTGGATTTGGAACCACCACGACCAGCGCTCCCTCGTTTGGCACCACCACGGGCGGTGGGCTCTTCGGTAAGGAACCCACCCTCATTTAGGGACCCATCAAAACAAAAAAAAGGGGGATTTTGGTCACTTAAAACTATACTGCATATACCACACACCAGAGCATCACGTGCTGGCTGTGCTGAGTGTTAGAATTCCCGGGTGAGCAGCGTGTCTGGTGCGCGTTGCTGCAGGGAAACGCCTCGGCTGCTGTTTCGTGCCTTTGCTCCCTGGCTCGAGCAGGTACATGGTTTAGTGCTTGAGAAACAGTGGAACCTGTACTGGAAAATAGTTGGAATCAAAGAATTTGTTCAACGTAGAGGCTTGTGGGGGCTGTAAATGTGCTGTGGTTGCAAGGAGTGCTGGGGGAAATGGGGTAAAAACCAGCAATATCTGTAGCTTAGTGGATAAAGATACCCTGCACCAGAGCGAGGGTAAGGTGAAACAGTCCCGGTTTAACCGGGGTTTTCTCAGCTCTGAGAGCAGCAAAACTACTGCGAAAAGTGAGTAGGAGCAGGTTTAGTTACTGATTTTTTTTTTTAATTTTTTTTTTTTAAATTGTATTAGCAATTAAGTCTAAAATGCAATTAACCTGCCGGAATGAGACGAGAGGAGCTTGTTGGGCTGGGGCTGCCGGGGCGGCACAGCAAGCACAGCTTTGCTGGGCCCAGCCTCGGGCGAACATCACCGTGTTTGTGGCGCTGCTTCCGAGTCCCTTGTGCTGTTCTTTCAGATCTTCACAGCCGCTTTCTTTAGCGTGGTGAACAGGGCTGATTTTAGGGCATGTTTTCAATTTGCCTCAGTTACTTGCAGTGGTACAATTTACAGGAGACACCGAGTTTGGTTCCAAGGTGTCACAGATGTTGGTCTGGGACTGCAGCTCTCTAGTTTAATTCCATCTTCACATATTAACCAACCAGAGGATGGTCTCGTATCCTTCAGTTTAAGAATTAATTTAGTGTTAGATATGGATTGTACTTAGTTACAACGGGAGATGTGTCTTTGAGCTGTGCTTGGGTGAATCTGGGTTGTTACCTGCTTTGTCGGTAAGAATCAGAAGCACGTGTGTGGTATAAACAGTATAAAATGGGATTTGTTGCTTCCAGGCAGCTGAAGAAACTTAATACGTTTTATGTTGTTGCCAGATGCAGCAGCATCATGTCACTTCTGGCTTTCAGTAAAACGCTGACGTTTGTAACAAACTGAAAAGCTCAGGAAGGCAAAACACTATTTTGCCCTACTGATGCTTTCAGTATTGTGTCCACAACTCAAATACCGTTTTTTACCATTTAAATCCCTTCTTGCCCCTTGTCGGTTTAACTCGCATTGTTGGAAAGTGGGAATTTGGCCTTAACTGTGGCAGGGCTGTCTTTGAGCCGATGTTTTTGACTTCATCTCTAACGGTGTTAGATTAATGAGCTCCTGCTTCTTTTCTTGAAGGTTTTGGCGCCAACACTGCTGGAAATAGTTTGTTTGGAAACAAGCCTGCGACAGGGACGCTGGGAACTGGCCTTGGGACGGGGTTTGGAACAGGTAAAAGCTGAGCAGCCTGTTTGTGTCAGCACAGGCCTCAAACCTCAGCCACAACGGAGCCTTGGGTGTGCTTGCTGCCTCTGCAGCAAAGGCTGCAGGTGTTGGAGCCTGAGGCCATGAATCTCAGCCTCAGAGCCAAGCAGAGCTTGTTAACACGATGCTAATAACCTTTTGGAAACTGTAGGCAGCGTTGCTTACAGTGATGGTTAATGGCTCAGAAAACCAGTGGCACCCTCTGCGTTTGAAGGTTCTGGTCTGATCACACGAGTCCTGAGTGTCTGTAGCATTCGTGGGCACGCTGAATGTTTCCTGCAGTTTAAAAATTGATCTTTTAGTTGTTGTGGGATAAATTGGCTTTAAGTTTGTCCCAGCGCTGTAGTAAATCTGGCGTCTCTCGTGCCACAGCTCTGGGGGCAGGACAGACCTCGCTGTTTGGGAACACCCAGACTAAGCTCGGCGGGACGCTGGGAACGGGCGTGTTTGGAGCACCGGGGTTCAACACGTCGACAGCTACGCTGGGCTTCGGAGCCCCCCAGCCGGCTGTGGGTGAGTGTGCGCTCAACCCGGGCTCCTCGCTGCTGCCTGCCTGTGTCAGATGGGCCACGTCCCACCCAAGTGCTTTGGAGGGAAGAAATATCTCAGTGTCTATTTGAGGCCAGTTCTGTTCGCAGTAGCAGTGCAGGCCATGTTAATGACTTTTAGTGCTAACTGTATTTTTTTAAGTAATTTGAAGTTGATTAACATTACTAATGATTGCAGCTACATCTTTGTCTTCAGGATTACTAATGTGTTTCCCATCATTGAATTTGGGGCAGCAACAGTAGGTGCTTATAGGAAAAAAACAAGGGAAATGTGGTGTTTGCTGTTCAGTAACTCCAGGCAAGAGAGCTGGAGGGGCTTAATTAGCGGGTGTGCTGTGCCACCAGTGAAATAAATGGTCTTTAGATTCAGGCACATTAAAACGTCCGTCGCTTCCAGCAGTGTTTACCGTGTTTGGAGCATCTGAGTGCTTGAAATAAGTGATGCTCGGGCTCCCCGAGGCGGTGATTTCAGGAGAATGAAGACACGGCACATGATGCTGTGTGGAGGACGGGCCCCAGAAAGCTGCTGCGTGTTCAGGGCTCGCCTCGTGTGAGCCCAGCGCGGTTCCAGAGTCACCCGCGGGGGTGAGCGAGGAGCTCCCGGCAAAGCTGCCGCACACAAAGCACCGTGAGGAGCTGGAGACAGAGACAGGGAGTCTGGGAAGGAAACGGGCACGTCGTCCAGGCTTGTGGGGCTGGGTTTAGGAAAGCCAAAGCCCAACTGGAACTGAATCTGGCGGGCTCCTGTAAGTGTGCGGGTGGCAGAAGGAAGAGCAGGGGGGTCTGATTCAGGTGAGGGTTGTGCTGCCATCCAGGTGGGCCTGGCTGGGCTGGAGAAGTGGGGTGACCTCCCTTGCTGTAGCTGAACTCTGCAGATAACCCAAGTGTTCACCTCTGTGGCAGCGCAGGGAAGGGTCTCGCTGGTTAACGGCTGCCCAGTTAAACCAGCTGGTGATCTGGGAAGAACCAGTTGGCTCAGACTCCTCGTGGTTCCTCGCTGGCTTGGGCAGTAGCTGTTGTTTCTCGGAGCGGGGTTGTTCTGCTTCGGGAATGCACGGATTCAGTCTGGTCTCCTTGGGATTAGAGCTGAGCTGCTTTAGGTTGCTGAACACACTTCGTTGTTTGAACGTGTAGTATTTTACTGGGAATTAAATTTAGGTGATAAAAGATAGAGAGACAAAATTAAGAGGCCTTTGTTGTAGGGAGGACTTGACCTGTAAGTTTGATTGCAGTAGCAAGAATATAAAAACTTCACATGACAGATTTTTGGTGGTTTGGGTTGTTTTTTGATTTGCTTATTCTCCTTGAAAGATGCTTCAGAAGCCAAATGTATTAGTTAAACATAGGTTTTGACAGGCCAGGCTTATTCTGCCAATTCTGTGCCCTCAGCTTTTCACAGATAGACTTATTGAATGTGGTTGCAAATTCTAATGAAGGAAGAGAATGTGGTTTTTTTTTCCTTCAGAGCGGTGCAGAAATGGTGACTGAAGAGCAGGGGAAAGGAACAGTGAAGTTGGTGTAGAGATGTGAATTCCTGTGTTTGGAAGGATGTCTTTTCTACCTGCCTTGGTTCTATTAGTGAAAATGTTAAAACTGCAAGCTGGTGTTGTTTTTGTAGCGCTGACGGACCCAAACGCGTCAGCTGCCCAGCAAGCCGTGCTCCAGCAGCATCTCAACAGCTTGACGTACTCGCCCTTCGGAGACTCTCCTCTCTTCAGAAACCCCATGTCAGACCCAAAGAAGAAAGAAGAGGTAAGTGCACGTACAACTGGACTCATTTTGCGGGTAGGGTTTGAAATTACTTTGTATTTTGTGCTCTCTCCCTTCACTCAAGCACGCAGTGAGCAGCCAAACAGGCTGCTGTCTGTGTGCTCGTCCTGGTGCAGCGGCTTCTCGTGCTCTGCAGGACACAAAGAGCTTGTCCTGGGGCTTCATTCACCGCTCCTGGCTGCACCGGAGCCTTGGCTGCGCAGTTCTTGTGCACGCTGCTGCTGACTGAGAATAAGGGATGGGTAATTGCCGGTGCTTGCACTGTTTTTAGTGCTTAGCTTGAGCTTTGCTTATGACATCTCTTACGACAGTCTCTGACAAACCAGCCCCTGGTGGTTTATTTTAAAAGACAAGAGGAATGCTTTTCAGACTGCGTGTGCAGGGAGGTTCCAAACAGCTGCTGCCTCTGGGCAGATTCCAGGGGCTGAGGTGACTCCTGCCCAGCGCTGTTACCAGCACGTTACCACACACACGGGCTCTGTCGCAGGCTCGTGGAGCTGCCCGGTGCTTTCCCGCTTCAGTCCTGAAGCTGAGTGTGTGTCCCAGGCACACAGACACCGAGTGCGCTGACACAGCTGCCTGCAGGGCCATGGCGCTGCCTTCAGCAGCACCCGTGTGTGACGCTGCCAGCGCTGCCTAAAACACGAGCATGGGCAGCCGCGTCCCCTTCCTCCTCTTAGCATCACAGCACCCGGGCTGGCTGTGCTGTGCCCTCTGTGTCTGCCCAGCCCAGCCCTGCTCACAGGGTCCCAGAGCAGATCCCACAGGATCCCAGGCGGGTTTGAATGGCTCCCAGAAGGAGACTCCACACCCGCTCTGGGCAGCCTGGGCCAGGCTCTGGCACCTCCCAGCACACAAGTTTCTCCTCATGTTCACATGGACCCTCCTGTGTTTCAGTCTGTGCCCGGTGCCCCTCACCCTGGC
>VWYH01010278.1:67025-80455 GCA_013399365.1 Pampusana beccarii
TTCCCAGATCCAACCTCAACCTCCCCTGGTGCAACTTGAGGCCGTTTCCTCTGCTCCTGGCGCTTGTTCCTGGGGAGCAGAGCCCGACCCCCCTGGCTCCAAGCTCCTTTCAGGCAGTTCAGAGATCAGAAGGTCTCCCCTCAGCTCCTGTTCTCCAGCTGAACCCCCAGCTCCCTCAGCCGCTCCCATCACGCTGTGCTCTGTGGCTGATGAGGGTTAGTTCCCTGCTCAAAGCACGCGTGCTCCTGCTCTCTGGACTCACCTGCACATTTGTGGATCCCCAGAGCATTAACATGGCCCCTCTGCCCATCCCATAGCCCTGCCCAGGCCTTGAGCATCTTGCTGCCCCACACAGCAGGCAAGTCCAGCATGCAGCAGACAGATGCAGTGCTCAGACATGCGTTTTGTGGCTACTCTGTGCTCAAAGATCACTCAGCACCACCACGAGCCCTCTGACCGGACCTGGGGCCTCCTGCATGTAGGCTTGGCCAGCTTGGAGCTTGCTGGCCTACCGTGCACATGAGGTTTGGGGGCTCTGCATGTCCTTCACTGCCAGCAGCTGTCACCCGGGTGCGTGGGCTGGAGAGCCCTGCTCTGGTGCCAGGGGGTGTTGTGGAGACCTCGCGCTGGTTGAGCCACCGGTGTCCCTGGCAGCAAAGAGGGACCCGTGTCCTGGTGCATCCAGCACAGCGCGGCCAGCCGGGCAGGGAGGGGATTGTCATTGTCCCTCTGCTCTGTGCTGGGACGGCCTCACCTGGAGCATTCACTGTGTGCAGGGTGGGGACAGAGGAGAAAAGGAGATAAAGCTACTGGAGAGGGTGCAGCGGAGGCTGTGAAGTTGGTGAAGGGTTTGGAGATGAAGCCGTGTGAGGAGCGGCTGAAGTCCCTGGTTTGTTCAGCTGGAGCAGAGGAGGCTGAGGGCAGAGCTCATGGGGCTGCAGGTTCCTCAGGAGCAGGAGGGGCAGGGCTGAGCTCTTCTCGGTGACAGGGACAGAGCCCAGGGAACGGCAGGAGATGTGCAGGGGGTCAGTGGGACATTCAGAACAGTTCTGCACCCAGAGGGGCTGCACACTGAACAGGCTCCAGGGAGGGGGCACGGCCCAACCTGACCGTGGTCAAGAAGAGACTGGACAGGGTGCTCAGACACAGGGGTGAGCTGTGGGGTGTGCTGTGAGGGACAGGAGCTGGAACCGGGATCCTGTGGGTCCCTCCAGCTCAGGGCACTCTGTGGTTCTGGTGTCCCCCATAGCCCCCAGGGCACACACTGGTCCCATCCCAGGCTGGAGCACAGACTGTTGTTTCCATTACCTGTTGTCAACCAGCTTTTGGTCTCTCTTTTTGTTTATTATTTCCCGTTACTTATTCCTTTGCTCACAGTCCTCGAGTGGATATCTGAGCAGCAGCATGTGCTCTCCCTGTCCACAAACCCTTACTGTAAACGGTATGAAAACACCAGTTCTCCATCGTTTTGTTTCAGAGGCTGAAGCCAACCAACCCAGCGGCTCAGAAGGCCCTAACGACACCCACCCACTACAAACTGACTCCGCGTCCGGCCACCAGAGTGCGGCCAAAAGCCCTGCAGTCGGCTGGATCCGCTAAATCTCAGCTCTTCGATGGCCTCGACGATGACGAGCCGTCCCTGTCCAACGGCGCCTTCATGCCCAAGTTAGTTCTTCTTTTTCCTCTTGGAGGGAGGAGGCGGTGCGAGAATCTTCTGATCGGGTTCAGTAAAGTCCTGCGTAGTGTCCTGAATTCCGCGACTGTGTTGTGACCTGCCTCAAACATTAGTAGCAATAACAGATTTTATGTGACATTTGAATTGAAATGTTTTCTGTAAAGGAGATTAAAATGTTCAGGTTAAACTGCAAAGGCCAAATAAGATGTAAAATGAGGTCATCCCAAGGTTGAGGCAAAGCTTTTCTGAATTTAATTAGGAATTATTACAAGGAGAGCTCGTGTGCTGTGGTACATCCTGCCTCTGGAGCACCAGTAGGTTTGCTAACTCACCCGGTCTGAAGGCAGATTTCGGACATTTTCACAGCATAGGGCTGGTTCCGTTTCAGATACGGTTCCATTTCTGTGAGAAATGAATAGTGATGCTGTGGATCTGCCCTCAGGAAGACTTTGGTTTCAGCCTTCAAGAGCAGCAGGGGCAGTCAAACTGAAAAGGGGGTTGGGAGGCTTTGGAGTTCAGTTAAATAATGTGGAGGAAGATGCATCAGTCATTGAAAGTCTGTCTAAGCACAGGCTTTTTGAAAGCAGTTTGTGACTTTGGTGAGCTTGGTTTGTCTTTAATGTAGCTTGAGCTGCCTGTTCACTCTGCATGGAGAGAGCAGGGTGTGGAATTACCTGGTGTTTTAGATGACCAGATCAAAAAAAAACCTCCAGATAATACAATGGGTGCTGAACTTGGGGTTTGAAGCTTTCAATTATTTGTGCTTTTTATACTTACGAACCGAAGCTGGGAATGGAATTCCAAAAAGTAGCTCAGCTACTGCAGGGTATTACAGAAGGTTTCCCATGTCTTGAGTGTGGGGACCGGTCTTATACAGCTGGTTCCTGGAACACAGGAATTAAGCGTGAAATATGTATTTATGCAGTGAATATATCCACATTTCCCTGTGGGATTTTTCTTCTTTCTAGGAAGAGCATCAAGAAATTGGTTCTGAAGAATCTCAACAGCAGCAACCTCTTCTCTCCTGTCAATCGTGACAACGAAGACCTGGCTTCTCCCTCAGAGTATCCGGAGAACGGCGACCGGTATGTGGACTCATCGGGAAGGTGTTTATAATACTTAGAGAAACGCAAACTGGTTCTGCCTGTCTCTGCGTTGTTATTATTATTCAGAGGTGTCTTTTTAGGTGTGTGTTGGAAGCGAGTTGACCCGCTGGGAGGTTAATTTCCTCCTAAATTAGCCGTGTGTGCTTCCTGTGTGGTCTCACCCAGATTCCTCCCATCCGCAGTCAGGAGTTGGGGATGATGTACCTCTTGGGGTGTCTCTCCTCATTCCGGGGGTGAGAAACTAGGGCAGCGATGGGCCCGAGCCCGAGGGGAAACCTTTCCTTGTGCCTGGTCCTCAGGAACGCGGAACTGCAGGAAGCGCCACTGACCCAAATGTCTCATAATAGTCATGTGTTTTTGACATGGTAGAATGAGGATTTTCCAAGGCTCTCTTTTCCCCACAAAAGCCTCAACATCTACTTCCTCTCAAAATCTGCGACCATGTTTCAGATGGACTTTTGGGGTTTCTTTTTTTTAGAGGTTGGAAGAATTCCTGACCAGCTCAACGCTTTGCTTTTCTTTAAAGCTACTTGACGTAAGAACCGCTGGTGGGAGCGGGGAACCGTGTTTGTCTGAAGCCCGAATTCCCAGCTGCTGTGGGCTCTGTCCAGCTGCCTCTCAGACCCCCGTGGACGGGGATCCCCAGCCCCTCTGGGTCCCTGCTGCAGCGCTCCGTGTCCTCAGCCCTTCCCCTGCATTCATGTGACTGTTTCTCCCCCTTCTGCTTCTCTGTCTGTGGAGAGCCTGAATTTTGTCCTCAGTGCTGTGACTGCACCCCTGCAAACCTTTTCTCCGAACTGAGCAACCCCATTTCTCTCCGGCTCTGCTCGCAGGGCACGTGCTTTAGTCCTCTGACCATCGTGTTGCCCCTCTGCTGGTCTGACCACCAGCTTTTTGGCGGTGGGAGCCCCAGGTTAGATGGAAAACGGCAGAGCTGGTGTGACAAGGGCAGAGTGAAGGGAATAACAGCTGGTTCTGCAGGTTGTCGTGGTCCAGTTTGCTTTTTATATGAAAATACACCAGAATTTTTATGTTGACGAACGTCCCTTAGGACTCAGTTCCATGTTCTTCTTAATTTCTTCAGGTTCTTCCTGTCGGTGCCTCCTGACGAAAACCACAGACAGGACGGCGAGCGGGAGGAGGAGGAGGATCACCACGAGGTGACGAGGTTTTACACCAACCCCATCGCCAAGCCCATCCCGCAGACCCCCGAGAACGCCGTGCACAAGCACCAGAACAGCGTGGACGACACCATCGTGGCCCTGAACATGCGGGCGGCCCTGCGCAACGGGCTGGAGGGCAGCAGCGAAGACGCCTCGTTCCACGACGACTCCCTGCAGGACGAGCGCGAGGAGGAGCCCGAGACCGTGCACCACCCGCACCCCGCAGGTCAGGCCGGGCAGGACCCGGCAGCGCTTCATGCACTCTCTGCAGTTCTCTTGGGCTGTTTTACACCCTCAGCTTTTTCTCTTTTCTTCCTTTTTTCCCTTCAGAATCCACATCTTGCTTTTCAGTCTCTTACCTAGTGCAGATATTTCTTTTGCTGAGCCAATGAGCGGTTAAATTTCCTCACCGGATTTTGGATTAGACTGAGGTAGTGGGATGTGCGAGAGGGAGGAGGACCCGGTCTGTGGTGGTTCTGCAGCAGCAGGCTGAGTTATCTCCTTCAGGAGTGGTAGCTCAGAGGTAGAAGTGTAATACTCGACAGTTATCAACCCCCAACCTGCGTTGTAGTTTGCCGGGAAGGGGATGGAGCACCGGACACGGTTGTGTCTCTGCAGACCCATCGTGCACCTGTTTTCAGTGCTCTCAGTTCCAGTCTCGAGGTTTAGTGGAACTGAAAAAGATCTAGAAGTGTGAAAATATCGTAAGAGCTCTTGAGTGAGACTCTGTAGCTGGTGAAGAAATGGGGCTGTGGTGGGTTGGTTGTTTAACTCATCCGGAGAAGGTGAAGAGGAAAAGATCAGTTCAGCCTTTCTGGGAATACCTGATCTCTAATGAAACGAGCGGTGACGTGTTCAAAATAAACAAGTTCAGGAGCCCCAGCGGCAAGGAGTTGTAGATGCAAAAAGCTTTTGTGGATTTTAGATATCACTGAACAAATTAAGAGATGAAAAAGCGTTGGAGGCTGTTACATGTGAACGGGGCTGTGTCTGGGTGAGCAGGTGCCCGAGCCCCCAGGTTATTAGGGCAGGAGAGTGTTTCTGGCAGGTGCTGCTGGGTGTGTTTGTGTTTCCCTGTCACCTCCTCTGCTCCGGGACAGGCCTCTGCAGGGCCTGGCGTAGCGTTGTCCCGAGTGTGTGACGGTGGCTGTGGGAATCAGGTGTTTCAGTTTCTCTGCTTGCACTGTCGCGCTGATTCTCAGTCTGTTTGGGCCCTCCGGTTGTAGGCTCGCAAAAGAATTGGAATGAAACTTGTGAAACGCTGAACTTGGGAACTTGCTGTCGGCCCTGTGGTCAACGATGTTTGTGTTGCAGGGATTGTTCTGACAAGAGCTGGTTATTACACCATCCCATCCATGGAGGAGCTGGCTCGATTCACCAATGACAGAAACGAATGTATCGTGACAGACTTCACCATCGGCCGCAAAGGTGAGCGCAGGCGGCTTTTCTGCTCGCTTATAGTTGAACCAGTCACTTTAAACCACAGAATCACAGAGGGTTTGTGTTGAAGGACCTTCCCAGCACCCCCAGTGCCCCCCCCTGCCATGACAGGGACATCTTCAGCAGTTCAGGTTGCTCAGAGCCCCGTCCAGCCTGGCCTGGGATGTCTGCGGGGATGGGGCATCTCCTGTTAACCTGGAACCTCGTCTGCGTCCCATGCCCTCAGCAGGGTTATAAGCAGAGCCCTGGTGTTGTGAACAACTTGCATCAAAGGCTCGGGATCTTCGGGCTGGCAGCACTGACCAGCTGTATTGTGGGATGACTTGAGGAGCTCGAATATGAAAAGAACAAAAGCACCTGTAGCTTTTGAGACACTTGCTGTCCCTAAATGTAACGGTCGTAAAACCCAGACTTGCTGGAGCATTAGTGCCAAACTTATCATTGTCACTTCTGTCCCAGTTGCTACCTGCACTGGAGCTGACTGAGCTATAGTGAGAGTCTTCAGGCCAAACTCTATTCTTTACTGCTTTCATTTTTAAAAATTACATCTTATGGTGTATACCATTTTTTAAAATGCTTTTCCTAAATATGCTGTAAAGCTGAGGGTACACTAAGTGTTTGTGTTGGCAATATGAATAGCCCAGTGATAACAAAAAGCTTTCTGTGCTGAAGAATGGGCTATTAAAACGGGGAAGGAGTTGTCACTTGCCCCTTGTTCTGGAGTCAGGACAAAGCTCGTGGTAAGGCGGGGAAAGCAGGAGTGTAGCAGGAACGTGAGTTCTCAGGCATGTGGTTTTTCATGGATGAATTGTGATGTTTTGGTTTGTGTTGCAGGTTATGGATCAATTTACTTTGAAGGAGAAGTAAATCTGACTAACTTAAATCTGGACGAGATCGTTCATATCCGTAGGAAAGAAGTTATTGTTTACCCTGACGATGAAAGAAAACCGCCTATTGGTGAAGGTTTAAACAGGTAATTCTGCAGTCTGTGGGGACGGTGGGTGGAAAGGACGGGTTTTACAGGAGGGACAGCGTGCTGGGTTTGCAGGCAGCTACCAAGAAACGTAAATGCGGGCTGTGCGCTCAGGTTGCAATGTTGTACACTCACTAGATACATGCAAGTTCCTGAGCAAGAACTGCGGTTTAAAAGCTGGTTTGAGCCCCCACGTTCAGTTCTCAGCTCTGTGTGCATCCTTAGTAGCTTTGCCTCAAAACCCCGTGGTCTCTTACCCTTCTGCGTTGAACAGGCGAGCTGAAGTGACCTTAGATGGAGTGTGGCCTACAGATAAAACCTCTCGCTGCCTGATCAAGAGCCCTGACCGGCTGGCAGAGATGAACTACGAGGGCAGGCTGGAGTCCGTCTCTCGCAAGCAGGGCGCTCGATTCAAGGAATACCGCCCCGAGACTGGATCCTGGGTGTTTAAGGTAAAGGTTTTGTTCTGGTCGTGAACTGACGCACAAGAATATTGGGAGTAATGTGAAATTAAAATCTCCTGAGAGCTTGTAATTCAAAAACTTTGCTAAACTTCTTTCTCAAGGTAAGCTGTCATCACCAGATTGGTGAAAACTTCTTGGAGAGGCTGGAGACGCCTACAGCGGGTGGTTTTGCTCTGGAAAAAGCTGCATTTGTTCCGGGTGTCAGCACTGCTGGTGGGCAGCGCTGGCAGCTCCCTGTCCAGGCCTTTCCGAAACGGACGCCTGCAGCCTCTTCCCGGTTCTGACGGGTTCCCCTTCTCGTTGCGCAGGTGGCACACTTCTCCAAGTACGGCTTGCAGGATTCGGACGAGGAGGAGGAAGAGCATCCTTTAAAAGTGGACGCCAAGAAGTTAAAAACTGCGCCCGTGGCTCCCCCGGGGCTCGTGCCGCCGCAGCAGATGGCCCTGGACGGCAAACCAACGCCCCCGGCTCAGGTAGAAGGAGGACGGTGACTAAGAGGGGATTTAAACCCAAATGTGAAGAGTAGCTGGTGCCTGGGGAGGGGCTGGTGGAGTACCCGGTGGCCTGGAAAAGAGCAGAACCCACGGTGAGCTTGCAGAAACTGCCTGGCTCCTGTGACTCTGGAGGAGAGTTTGCATGTTCTTTAAGACACTCAACACTTGGTACTGAGGGGGTGTGGTGGTGGGAAGGCTTCAAACCCTTGTTTCTTGTGCAAATTTGATTGAGTTTGGCGTGTTTGCACCACTTAAGAAAACTTGGTTTTGTGAATATTGAACGTAGGCTATATAACTATGATTATAACACCTTGTGCTGCCTGCCTTGAGAACATTGTGCGTTAATTTGACTTGACCATCATTTAGTGTGTGAGACTGTAAGCTTTATATTTGAAGAATGTGCTCTATTTTTATTAAAAATTCCTTTTTTGAGGCTTGTTCCATGCCGGATCTGTGTGTTTGAGCAGGATGTAACTGATTCCAAAGCATCGATAGAACATCCTCAGCAGTACCCGCCTTGCACAGGGAGGGGAGCAGTTTATCCAGCTTATTGGTAACCCCTTCAGGTCTAATGGCAATTTCCTTTAAAAATCCTGCTTTGTGGGTTTGAAAGCTCAATCCACTTGTATTTTCGGGATGTAATTGGTGTGGGTATCGTCCCACTGGAGGAGGAGCTGCTGCAGCCTGTTTGGAAGGGTGCTGCCTCTGCTGGGGTAGGATGTCCTCTGTGCCAGCGGCTCACGGCAAGTGTTTGTGAACTACCGGTGTCTTTTTGAAGTGACTTATCACAGGTCAGAAAGCAAGCGCAGAACAGACTTCATTTTTTTCCAGTTTTATTTCTGCGTCTCTGAAGGCAAAGCAGGAAAAGCAGCGTAAGAGGCAGGGCTGTCAAATAGGTCCAACGCTTTTTTCTTTTGCTGTATTTTTGTTTGGGGTTTGGTGGGGTTGGTTTGTTTTTATCTTTGTACTAGGTCTAGTCCTTCAAAACCTGGGAGACGTTCCAGCAGCATTTCTTCATTGGCCATTGGCTTTGGGTGACAGGGCCCTTCCAGACATGGGTCTGTCCCTAGTGTCAGGAGACCTGACAAATCACACTTGGCGCTTGTGCAAAAAAACAATTGACTTTTGTGGTAGGAAAGCGTGAAGTCAACTGGGAATTGCTTTTAATAGTCTGTGAATTAGTTATAACCTCTAGAAACATGAGCCACCATCCCTGGAGGAGTTGAACAGATGTGGAGACGAGGTTCTCAGGGACGTGGGTTAGAGGTGGAAGTGTTGGGGTAATGGTTGCACTCGATTTTAAAGGTCTTTCCAACCGAAGTGATTCTCCGATTGTGTGATCTCTGCTGTCCTGGGTCTCAACACAGGTTGGAGCAGCCCCAACCAAAGCTCCGGTGCATTCGTTCCCCTCGGTGCCCTTCAGTTTTCCTTCGTTTTCCTTCTTGTTCTGATTAATGGGACCAGAGCTGATGTTTCAGGCAGCCACAAGTCTTGGGAATACATGTGGTTAATTGACCTCCTTGACTTGCGTACAGTTACCTGAGGCTTTGGTTTCTGAAAACAGGAAAAATATTTAATTTAATTTCCCAGCCTCTGAGAAAGAGCATAGCATGGCTTAAAAACTTGCCAAACTCTTGGTGTGTAAAGCATCTGAAAATCCTGTTCTTTGGTCTGTAGGCAGCGTTTAGGATCTGGACTTCGTTTGGTCTTGTTTTGTTTTTCCTTCCCTAACTTGAATATTAATGAATTTATTAATGTTTCAAGGTCCATAGGAAACAGTTACACCAAAGACCTGGCTGCATTAAAGCGCAATGAAGAGAGTAGCGAAACTTTTGCGCTTGTAACTATATTTTACTTGTAAATCTGTTTGGGTGCTGCAGGCGCACACAGACCCCGCTGGCCAAGGCTCCTCCCGGGTCTGCCCTCCAGTTCTAGCTTTACAGACCCTGGTCCAGTTTTCTCTGCCTCATCTGATAACCTTCAGCTTGTCTCTTGGCTGATTCTAATGAGCTAAGAAGCAGCTGTTTGAACACGCTCTTCAGTTCCTTCACGCGGTTTTCCGCGGTCTGTATGCTGTGGCTCCCGCACCCCAAGGGAGCTGCACGGGTGACTCTGCCCCGGGACGCTCGTACCTGAGCTGTAGGGTGGTTAAACCGAGCTGAACCAGCGCCCTGAGCCCAGGCCTGGGCTTGGAGCCCATCAACCCCCCCAAGGCCGTTCCGCTGCTGCGGTGCAGGCTGATTTGTTACTGCTGGGTCATCACTGCGCTTGGCAGGCTGGGCACGAGAGGTGGGGACAGCGTCAGAGCCGAATCCCCACGCTGCTCCATGTTGGTGCTGACCGAACGTTGTCTGAAGCACTTGGAGGCGTGTAGAGGCCAGCCCAGAGGTGGTGCCGTGTCGTTGCCTTCAGGAAAATCATTACGTTAATTCTTCCTCCTGCCTGGGACTAGAGGTAGAGATGAGAAATGTAGCCGCAGATTGGAAGAGAACTGCTGTGTTTCACTCTAACTGCTGCTGTGCTAGCAATTAGGAGAAGATCATGGGGAAAAAACCCACACGTTTTCAGTCCGGTGAGTTGTGTCCTGGGTTAAAATTTGGAAAAAAAAAGAGAAAAGATTTATCCCATGCACACACAGCCTCTGTGACCCAGCCTTACGCTGTCTTGAAGGGGCTCGTGTCCACTTACAGCTTCTGTTAAGTTCTTTGTGGAATAGGAGCTCGATGTTTTTAACTTGTACAACGTCACAGCTGGGGAAGCAGAGCAGATACTAGTGACTGTGCTCCTGAGCCGCGGTGACAGCACACACTGACCTGGAGCACCGCTGCTTTTAGACTGGCTGCCCAGGCTCCTGCGGTGTCCCAGCTTGGGCGCTGGAAATTCGCCTTTGGTGGCGTCCGGAGGGAGAAGGGAGGAAGGCGGGATGCACACAACTCTATTTCTGTTGGTCACCTGAGAAATGGAGAGCTGAAGAATAGTCTCTCAAACCGAATGGCAGAACGCGGTAACCTTCAGGAGGACATCACGAAACCGTGACTGCTCCTTCGCTGTGCCTTGCGCTCTTACCTTACACCTCTGAAGAGAACGGGAATAGGTTGTGTATGTCCATCCCCAAGCTTAATGTGGAGTCTTGACACAAGCAAGGGAGCGCTCTGCCTCGTTTGCAGGTGATTGCTGAAAGCGTTCAATACTCGTTGTGCAAACGTTGCCATGCGTGGTTGTCTGACAGTCCGTGTGTCCGCAGAGCCCGGAGGTGGAGCAGCTGGGCCGGGTGCTGGAGCTGGACAGTGACATGGCCGACGTCACCCAGGAGCTGCCCCGCGAGGCCCCGCAGGACGGCGCGGCCGAGGAGCCCGAGGCCGTGCCCGCGTCCACCCACATCGCATCCAGCCTCGGCATCAACCCCCACGTCCTGCAGGTGAGCACCGGGCCAGTTCCCCTCTGAACGCCAGGACCGGGTGATATCTCTAAGTCTTCCGTTTGCCTCCCCAAGTGTATTTATATAGCAGCTTGTAATAAACAATACCTCACACCTACAGTGAAACGGAGAAATAAACTGAACTGCAGAGTCAGTTCTACTGTTCAGCCCATTCTTTATCTTATCAGCACTGGGGAGCTCTGGGATCATCCTCCATCAGTGCTCCAAAGACTGGACGCTCTTGTGTTGCTCATATTCACATGATTATTACATATGCATTACAGTTTTTGAAAATTTTGACATACAGTACGTCTATACTAAGAAATAATTGATGTTAGTTATTATTGTTTAGTTTCTTACTTACAATACATCTATTAATTACTAGTCAAACATAAGCTAAGCACTCTGCTTCTGAACAACGTTATTACTTATTCTCCCTCTTGTTGTGCAAAAGGATCTAAAACTTGAAAAATATCCCCTGCTTTTGCAGGTGGTCAGAAAGCGTTGATCATGGCAATTGGTTAATGATGGGTACATCCTTTGTAACCTAATCACAGTATACGTTAATTTACCAGCTTCTCTTCAATAGCATGATTAAAACTTGCACATTAGGCTTCTAATTTTCTGTGGCAAACCTTTATAGACATGAAAAGCTTAATGCAGAAATGGAAATCATCTTCTTGTCCCAAAACCAGGGTGTGCATACAAATGAGCACACACAGACAAGATACTGTTCATTACGGAGTTGCACAAGCCTGGATGCTGGAACAAACCAGCACGCCAGCAAGAAAAGTAAAAGGCATTGTGTACAAAATCTTATCGCTGTGTTCACACCCTAAAGAGCCAATTGGTTACACATTTGCATATTGCATTACATAATTATTTTAGCGTATAATGAGCAACGTTCAGCTAAAGGCCACTTTATCCAACAGCCTCGCTGTGTTAAAGCCAGACCTGGCAATTGTGCGGCTTCCAAATGGCTGAAGCTGCAAGGGCAGGTGTGTCTGTGTTCTTTGTTACATGAGCAGACCAACCTAAAACTGGAAGGATTTACTCATCTTTAGGTTAGTGATTGCGGACAGAATTAATTCTTTTCGGTGATGACAGCAATCTGAAGGCTAGAATTCAGGTTTCTAAATTCGGCAGCATGGGCAGTGTGATCAGATAAACTAATCCTTAGCCAGGACTGCCTCAGGACCAGTTTGTGGGAACAGGGTAAGGGGATCACTGGTCTGGACTTGGGGTTTGGGATCTGCCTTTGTTTTGTGAAAGGGATGTACCTGGAACACCCACGTTTTTAATTTGTAGGGAAAAAACAGTGGAGTCACTACTTAAGATGAAAAACAAGTAGATAGAGTTAATCTAAGAAAATATCATTATTTTAGAACTCTACACCCCTCCTAACAAGAACTGTGGCCCCGATTTAACTAGTAGTTTGTAAAAGTTCGTCATGAACTGATCACCTTGCTTTTGGTTCTCCTGAGCGGTGAACTTCACTGCTGCTTGAAATACTTGTGGCGTGAGCGTGTTCGGGGCGTGCAGCAGCCCTTCCTCGGCGGGAGAGGAGCCGATGGCATCAGCTCGCTGCTGCGGGAGCGTTACTAACTCACAGGCTTGATTTATCCCGTTTTTAGATCATGAAGGCTTCCCTGCTCGCCGACGACGATGACCTAGACCTGATCCTGGATCCTTACCCTGCAAAGCCACCTGTGAAAATGGACACTTCGCAGGAGATCTGCTCTCCGAGGCTCCCCATCTCGAAGCCACCGGGGCAGAAGAGATACTCAGGTATTGTGAGAAACCGCATGCTGCCTGAAGCAAGAGTTGAATTCTGATATTAACGGGCAAAACGGGCCCCCTGGCTGCACACACGGCGCAGCAGCGTGTGCGGGGGCGCGACAGCTCTGGCCACAGCCAGACGCCCACCCGGCCGCTCCTTTACTCCCCCTCCTCAGCAGGACAGGGGGAGAAAACCGGGTGCAAAATGGGTTGAGATAAAAGCAGGGAGATTGTTTAGCCTGGGACAGTAACTGGTAAACAGACTTGGGTAGAATTAATGCATTGCCAGTTAAAATAGGTCTGAGTAGGGAGAAAGACAAATGAAACCAGCAGTTTCCTAGCCTGCCCCCCCTTTCCCAGGCTCAGCTTCACTGCGTTCCCAACTCTTCCTCGTCCTCCCCGGCAGGGCTGGGGAACGGGGGTTGTGGGCAGTGCAGAGCGGTTCCTCTCTCACTCCATCCTCACCCTTCTTCCTGCTCCAACACGCGTCCTGTCCCCCGGCAGCGCGGGGGACACCTCCTTCCCTCCTCCTGCCCTCACCTTGCTGCTCCCTCTCCTGGTTCACTCTTTTCTTTTTCCTTCCTGCCCATGTGCCATTTTCGGCCCATTTTAGGCTCTCGCGGAGGTGCCACCATCTTTGCAGGTTGGTTCTGAGGTGCTGCCGCTCCCGCAGTGTGCCCAGCTGTCACCTGCGGTGGCTCTGTTGGGGACACCAGCTGTGTGCAGCAGGGCTGCTGGCCTCTTCTCACAGGGACCGCCCTGCGGCCCCTGACACCAAACCTGGGCATTTGCACCCAGTGCACCCACCAGCTGCTCTCTGGTGACAAGTGTGGAGCTGCTTCCTGGGTTCAAGGGGCAGACCCAAGATCACAGAATCATTTTGGTGGGAACAGACCCTCAAGATCATGCAGTCCAACC
>VWYH01010278.1:84798-114589 GCA_013399365.1 Pampusana beccarii
TGACAGGACAAGGGGTGATGGTTTTAAACTAAAGGAGGGAGATTCAGGCCGGACATGAGAAGAAATTGTTGTGCTGAGGGTGGTGAGAGCCTGGCCCAGGTTCCCAGAGAGGTGGTGGCTGAACCATCCCTGGAGCCATCCCAGGCCAGGCTGGACGGGGCTCTGAGCAACCTGAGCTGGTGGAGATGTCCCTGTCATGGCAGGGGGGAATAGATAAGCTTTGAAGATCCCTCCAGCCATAACTGTCTGTGATTCTATGAACTGTTTTATTTCCCAGTGTAACCTCGTGCTGCTGCACAGCTGGTGCGTCCCCTCTGTTGTGTGATGATCTGTTTCTCCAGGTGTGGCAGTTGTCGGAGAGAACGAGTATCAACGTGTGCTCGCTGCTGGACTGGAAGCGCTGCGTTGCCGTCCACCTCTGGTACCTGCTGCCTCCCACGGCTTCCATTTCCAAGGCTCTGGCCATGTACGAGTCGGCGTTTCAGGTGGGTCTGTGTCCAGGAAAAGGAGACTTTAGGCAGCACCGTTGACTGTCCGGTGCTGCTCTGAGGCTGTGAGCAGACGAGTATCGCTGCGGAGCTGCTGAGGGTGGAGTCACGTCTGGGTTTGCTGTTTCAGTTGCCCTTTCTACAGCTTTTGCGATGAGTTTTTGCAGCCGATCGCTTTGGGGATGTTCCTTCCCCCACTGCAGTGGGAACAAAGTGCCGGGGTTGAGCCCCTTGGGAGTTGTAGTTGCTGGAGGAGCTGCTCCCGCAGTGATTTATTTGAAGCGTATCTCCCAGCGGTTGTTTGCAGGTGCTCAGACAGACCAGGGAAGCGAGGGAGCCGTCCTGCAGCCAGCTGTCCTACCCGCAGCGCCGCCCCGCGCCTTGCGCAAAGCCTGCGTGCTACAGAGCTCTCAGCCGCTGTGTGCAGAAGGACAAAGGGTTCTGGTGAAAATAAGTGTTTAATCATTTAACTAAAGATAGTTGAGCCCTTGATTTTCGTGCCTAAGGAGAGCCCAAGCACAGCAGCATGTTTGATAGCAAACTGGTGTGTGCTTAATGCTGCAGGAGTGTCCAGGGTTAAATTTGGACGTGCTTAAATGTGTTCGTGGCTTCAAACACCGAGCTTTAGTTTGAGCGTGGTTTGAACTTAGGTAATGCTACTGGGTTAGAAGGTGGGGCTGGTCTCACTGCAGCCCGATGGTGGAGGGAAAGTGGACGTGGCTCGTTTCCAGAGCTCCCCGGCGGAGTCGCCGGGAACTGGCAGGACATGGAACGTGCTTCGGAGCCAGTGCGGGCGTTCCTGCCAGCACCGAGTGTCGGGGGTTCCGGGTACCCGGGCTGTGAGACAGACCCGCCATGTCTTGTTCCATCAAGTCGTACGTGGTTTTCCAGCCATAGAAACATTCAGGAATGCTTTTTTTCCTGCGTGAGACCTGCTTGTACCTCCCACAGGGGCTTTTGGGAGCTCGGTGTGACATGAAATTAGACCTACCAAAGCAGTTTGGGTTTAGGTTTTTCCTTTCAGCGTTGTGTAGTTGCTGGGTGAGTTTTAATGGCAGGTGCGGCTCCTGCTCCAAAGGAGAAAGTGTTCTGGGGAGCCTGCTGAGCTGCTGGAGTTCTGAGTGCGGTTTGGTTCCAGAGCATGACCTCTAAACTTATTGTTAAAACTGTGTTTTTTAGAACACGCCAGAGTGTGAAAAATACGCCTGCTGTCCCCTGCCTCCCTACCTGGAGGATTCTGGTTGTGTCGTTGAAGAAGACGATAACGCAGGAAGGCCCCTCAGAGACGTCTGCTTCCATTTGTTAAAGCTCTACAGCGACAGGTGAATGGGCAAATAGTTTTAACTATTTTAACTGTTTTTTAAAACTATTTAGAAGAGTCTTCGTCAGTCAGTGACCTGTTGAGTTCCCAGTCCAGGGGTGTGAAATCAGCCTCAGTCTTTACTGAACCACTTAGAGTAGTGAAAAACCTGCCTTGTGTGTGCACCCTGAGAGCGTGACACGGTCATGCTAGGGACGCTACAGGTGAGGAAAGTGAAGCTTTGGAGCATGATTGTGTTGGGGTTTTTAGTGTTTTCTGGGTCTGAAGAGCGCAGTAACCTTGCTTCACCTTAGCTGCTGTGAGACTGAGGCACTGAGAAATCTGCGGGAGGAGAACACCCCGAACAGGAGGGGACAGGCTGCTGCAGGCTCTGGAGAGGAGCAGAAGGATTTTAACAGCTGCTCCTATTTTATTTTTTTTAAAGCAGCCCCAAAACCCACGTAAATCACACATGGGTGATAACTGGAGGTGGGAGAATGGAAGGAACTGAGCAGCGGTTTCTGTTTTTATGAGGCCACAACTAGCTGTTTGTTACAACGCTTGTTTCCCCCACAGGCACTATGACCTGGAGCAGCTGCTGGACCCCCGGAGCGTGACGTGCGACCCCCTGGACTATCGCCTGAGCTGGCACCTCTGGGAGGTGCTGCAGGCGCTCAACTACACCCACCTGGGCAGGCAGGGCCAGGGCGTGCTCAACGCCAGCTACGCCGCCCAGCTCGAGAGCCGCGGCCTCTGGGAGTGGGCTGTGTTCGTCCTGCTGCATGAGCCCGACGCGCAGTGAGTCCTGCTGCTGGATTGTTGTGCTTTGCCTTGAAAATTATGTGTTCGCTGTTTCTAGACTTCCTCTGTACGCTGTCACTACATAGAATCATAGAATCATTTCAGTTGGAAGACCCTCAGGATCATCAAGTCCAACCGTAACCCAACTCCAGCACTAACTCATGTCCCTCAGAACCTTGTCTAGAACCACAGTGTGTCCTGAGCTGGAGGGACCCACAGGATCCCGGGTTCCAGCTCCTGTCCCTCACAGCACACCCCACAGCTCACCCCTGTGTCTGAGCACCCTGTCCAGTCTCTTCTTGACCACGGTCAGGTTGGGCCGTGCCCCCTCCCTGGAGCCTGTTCAGTGTGCAGCCCCTCTGGGTGCAGAACTGTTCTGAATGTCCCACTGACCCCCTGCACATCTCCTGCCGTTCCCTGCATTCTGTCCCCGGGTGGGCGCTTTTAAACCCCTCCAGGGATGGTGACCCCAGCACGTCCCTGGGCAGCCTGTTCCATGGCATGTTACCAGGGCTTCTCTCGCGTTAAACTGGAACTGCACAGCTGGAGAACTTTATGCCGCTTCTAAGAACTGTGTGTGCCAGAATTACAGAGCGACATGAATAATTCTGCGGAGTTAAATGTCTTGGTGGATGTTAAATCGTGTTGTGTTGCATTGACTGACTCCTGAACGCTGCTGTAGGGAACTGTTGTCCTGAGGGCGGTGAGAGCCTGGCCCAGGTTCCCAGAGAGGTGGTGGCTGAACCATCCCTGGAGACATCCCAGGCCAGGCTGGACGGGGCTCTGAGCAACCTGAGCTGGTGGAGATGTCCCTGTCATGGCAGGGGTGGGATAGAAAAGCTGTGAAGGTCCCCTCAGCCCAAACCCCTCTGTGATTCCGTGATCTTGTAGTCATTTTGACATCCTGTGGCTGCACCTTGTCTCTGGCTCAGCACACTTACTGTGTTCCAGAACTCATCCTGAAAACATCATTAATGCAAAATATTGTAACTGTTCCCCTTGTGGCTGAACAAAAGTCAGAGTGTTAGAAAGGAAAGTGTGGGAGTCACCGAAATGCAGTTCTGCCTTTGTTGGCAAATACACCCTGAACAGAAAGTTGTCTTAGACGTGTAGAAAATGCATCTTCAGTGGGAGGTGTCTCTTGCTGTGTTTACAGCGACCGTTACCACGTTGCTGTAGAATATTTTTTCCAACCAATACCCTCGAATAGAGCCTGTGCGTTACTTTTAGGGCCTGGATCACACTTAAATGTTTCCAAGCAAAACACTAGCGATGGCTTTCCTTAGCGGCTGGCCTGTACTGCGGGAACTCAGCTGATTTTAGAACTTTTCACGATATCCCGCGGTCAGAGCGTTCGGGGCCCGGCGGGGCTGGCGTTTGCCTTCCATGACGCCTGTGTCTCTGCTCTCGGCTGCTCGGATTGAATTGTATCTTCTGGTGGAGCGGCCAGCAGGGTTCCCGGGGGCAATAACGCCCTGTGCTCTCTTTCCCCAGCATACGGGAGAAGTCGGTGCGCGAGCTCCTGCACCGGCACTGCCAGCTCGCCGAGACCCCCGAGTCCTGGGCCAAGGAGACCTTCCTGACGCAGCGGCTCTGCGTCCCGCACGAGTGGATCCAGCAGGCCAAGGCCGTCCGAGCGCGCGTGGAGGGCGACAGGCACAGAGAAGCGCTGTTCCTGTTCAAGGCCGGGCACTGGAACCAGTGCCACAAGCTGGTGGTGCGGCACTTGGCCTCGGGTGAGCCCGCTCTCCTCGTTCTTCTCCTCCTTTGAACAGCAGACGGAGCAGGATCAGAGGCCGTGGGGTGGTCAGTAATCTGAAGGGGGAGTGTTGCCCCGAAATGGGGTTCTTGGCCCAGTGTGTGTACGAAAGAACCAGATTTAGCACGCAGAGGCACTGTGTTCATTACAGAATTGCACGAGCCTGGATGCTGGAATGAACCAGCACGCCAGCAAGAACAGTAACAACCATTATATACAAAATCTTATCACTGCATTCACACCCTAAAGAGCCAGTTGGTTACACATTTGCATGTTGCATTATGTAGTCCTTTTAGCCTGTAATGAGTAACGTTCAGCTAAAGGCCACTTTATCCAACAGCCTCGCTGTGTTAAAGCCAGACCCGGCAATTGTGCGGCTTCCAAATGGCTGAAGCTGCAAGGGCAGCAGCGTCTGTAGTTCGTGACCAGGTGTTATGCAAGTCACTCTGATCTTTGTTATATGAGCAGACCGACCTAAAACTGGGTGGATTTCTGTATTTTTGGGTCAGCGGTTGCAGACAGGGTCCGTTCTCTCCGGCGGTGACAGCAGCAGGGCTGCGTTTTCGCAGCAGGGTCCGTATAGAGCGGCTGCCTGGTTCAGAACAGCTCCGCTTCACACCTGCTCTGACGACCCTGCACCGCAAACATGAGAAGGGCAGCGAGGAGCCTTCTGCGCATCCCTCCCTGTGCCCGAGGGGAACAGCAGGAACGTTCCGGGAGCCCCGGTCCCGCGGCTTTGGTTCCATTTTACACAAACTCCTCCACACGAGGGCTGTTCAGTACAGTCCGGTGGAACCAGCTCTGGAAAATCCACCCCCACATGCTCTGTTCCCATCTCTGCTGTCCTGGCTGTATTCAGCATTCTCTTCTTTCATCCACCTGCGTGCGCTGAAACCCAGAACCCTCTGCCCCGGGCTCCCTTCCCCACAGTAAGTGTATCATTGAGCTGACAGCGCACCACTGAGACCGTATTTGTTCATGAATATCTCATCAGCAGTGACATTCTTCCTGTACAATGCTTATCCTCAAGTTAAAGTGGCCTAAGTCTGGGCTACACACAGCAATAATACAAATTTTAAGACCTACGCGCAGCAGAACTTGTGTTCTTGCATAGGTGGCAGTGTAGGAAGGCACCATACTGTACATTTTTCACCCTGTTCCTGCATCAGTGCCCTGTAAACTAGCAGAGAATGAATTTTGTCAGCGTTCCTTATTTTCCAGAGGCGGGGGGCTGTTGACCTTCCCATGGTTTCTGTTTGGATTTCTCTCTGTAAAACTGAAGCGCAGGCAGGGAGGAGGCAGCACGTTCCCGTTGGATTGTTTCATTATGTTAGTAAGCGGCATATTTAGTTTCCTGTATTTCTGATGAGAGCTTGGGCTGGTGCTAATGAGTCTCCTATAAACTGACTACAGGCATCTAAATCAGGTGATTTTAAGATCTGTAGCAGCAGAGCAGATTACAGTGGAAATACTGGACAAATATAAAAAATGAATGTTGTTTGAAGAAGGAGAATTGACCACAGCCGCTTCCCCCGGGATCAGTCCCAGAATCATTGAGAGCATCACTCACAGTCTGCTAACACGCTCGTTGTCTCCAGATGCGATTATTAACGAAAACTACAAGTACCTGAAGGGGTTTCTGGAGGACCTGGCCCCCCTGGAGCGCAGTGCCCTCATCCAGGACTGGGACACGGCCGGGCTGGTCTACCTGGATTACATCCGCGTCATCGAGATGCTCGACAGGATTCAACAGGTAATGGAGTCAAACCTAAGCGTCTGGTCGTTGTCTTCATACAGTTTGGAAGCTCATCCAGAGTCTCACTTCTGGACGTTTTCCTCGCTGTTTGGCGGTGGCGTTAGCGTTCCCCTTCTGCAGACACAAACTGAATGTGCTGCATCTCTGAAAGTGCAGAGAGCTTTGGGAGATGGTGACAAAGATAGATGTGGGCTCTGCCCTGCAAACACGGAGCATGACAGTGAGAGGAGTGGGACGGAACGAAAATAACAGTTGGTGGGGGCTCTGCACGTCAGTCCCGTGTCAGTCCCCGCTGCTTCAGTCCCAGAGCTCCCGGTTCCCCGCTGGGCTGTTCACACAGGTTTTGGTGTCGGTTGTCTTGGCCGGACCAGCTCGGGGTGCAGGGGGTGCCCCGCAGGCACCGCTGGGACCGACCCTGCTGTTTTGCTTCCAGCTGGATTGTTCCCCCTACGAGCTGGAGCGGTTGCACACCAAAGTGACGTCGCTGTGCACCCGCATAGAGCAGATCCAGTGCCACAGCGCCAAGGACCGCCTGGCACAGTCAGGTACGGGGACGCCGGGGCCCGCGGGTGTGCGGCCAGCCCAGCGCACAGGCTGTCAGCAGCTCTGACCGTGCGGCAGCTCTTGGTTGTCACTTCAGGCGCTTTGTGGTGCCTGGTTGATGTGACATCCAGTGTCTGGTCTGACAGCTGCCTCTTGGTCAGCCCTGAAGTGTCACAGTGCCACAGAGAGCACAACACTCGGGGAACAGAGTGTGGTCTGAGGAACGGAGCTGGTGAGGGGCTGGAGCACAAGTGTGATGGGNGGGAGGTTGAGGTTGGATGTGGGAACAATTTCTTCCCCAAAGGGCTGTGGGGCATTGGAACAGGCTGCCCAGGGCAGTGCTGGAGTCACCATCCCTGCAGGGTTGGACAGACAGATGAGGTTCTCAGGACAGGGGGCAGTGCCAGGGGTGGGGAACGGGTGGACTTGGTCTTAAAGGTCTTTTCCAATGCAAAGGGTTCTGTGATCTATAAATGTTAATCGTACTCGTGGGGGGCCCTGTGTGGATAGAGCAGTCAGTGCTGGAGCCGGTCACACCAGGGCCTGCTTCTGCCAGCCCAGCCTAAGCCCGTTCCCCCCAGACCCCCCTCGGGTCGCGGTTCCCCCCTTGCAGCACGAGCCTGGTCTGTGGTGCCCGCACTGACCCTCCTCCTCCTCCTCTCCTCCTTTCCTCTCCTCTCCTCCTTTCCTCTCCTCTCCTCCTCTCCTCTCTCCGCAGACATGGCCAAGCGTGTGGCCAACCTGCTGCGGGCGGTGCTGAGCCTGCAGCCGCCCCCGGAGCCCGGCCCCCCGGGCTCCCCCGACCCCCAGCGCGTCCCCCTGCGCCTGCTGGCGCCGCACGTGGGCCGCCTGCCCATGCCCGAGGACTACGCGCTGGAGGAGCTGCGCGGGCTCACCCAGTCCTACCTGCGCGAGCTGGCGGTCACGCACTGAGCGGGGCCCGCCGCCCACGGACCTTGGTTGCCCGTGACCCGGAGCGCGGGTTTTGCCACCCGGCGCCAAGCGGCTTTGGTGCGTTGGGCGGACGCGGGGTCATTGTCACCTGAGCCCCGCGGGACCCGCCCGGCGCCCTCGGCCTCCCGACGTTTTCCTCGAGCCAATAAAGCGCCTCTTGCCGAACGTGTCTGCAGGTGCGGTGGTCCCTGGGGGGCGTTGGGGGCTGCAGCTCCTGCCGGCTCCCTCGGTCGCAGCGCAGAGGACGGTGCGGCGAGTCCTGGGACGTTTTCAGCGAGCAGGTTCCCTCTTCGCTGCCACCGCGCTCGGTCAAACCTTTGGCACCCGCACGGAGCGTGGGCTTTACCTGGGGCCGGGTGGCGAGTCCGCTCTGCGGGTGGGAGAGGAAGCCAAGTTCAGAAGTGTCTTTTTCCACGTTCTCCTGCGGAGTTGGAGACCTGTGGACGTGCTGAATCTCCCGTTTCTCCATCTCGAAAAGCAAAGCGGGCCTGTGCCCCGCTCGGGAGGAGGGGAGGGGAGGGGACACCTCTGCGTGTGCCTTACGGCCAGCGCTGCCCGGGACCGACGCCGCGGATGTGCCAGAGCGCGGCAGCACCGGGGAGGCCGGACCGCGGCTCCCGGCCCTCCCGCTGCTGCTCTGCATCGGCTCCTTGAAGGTCTTTATGCATGAGGATTATGTAAAGGTTTTTATTAAAACAAACAAAAATATAAATAAATGATCTAGATTATTTTCCTGTCTTTTTGAAAACAATAAATAAAATGTTTATAGTATTCCCATGGTTGACTTTGCTTTTTAATATTTCGGTTGTGTGGGCGCGTGTCCCTTGGCTTGTCCCAGCTGGGCGGGCTGTGCTGGGGGATGGACGGGAAAGGAGAGTCCAGTTCTGTGAGTGCTGACGGGCGAGGGGACGGGGACATGGGCACAAAGGACATGGGAAAGGGAGCTGGGGGTTCAGCTGGAGAACAGGAGCTGAGGGGAGACCTTCTGATCTCTGAACTGCCTGAAAGGAGCTTGGAGCCAGGGGGGTCGGGCTCTGCTCCCCAGGAACAAGCGCCAGGAACAGAGGAAACGGCCTCAAGTTGCACCAGGGNGCCCTCCCCACTCCGGGTGTCCCTTCTGGGGCTGGGGAACCCGCTCCCCGGTGCCAGCTCTCGGTACAAGACCCCGTGACAAGCTGTGGCGGTTCGTGTCCCCTCGCCCCGCCGCGCGGTGAACCTGACACCGGCCGCTGGGCGCAGGGAGCCGGGTCGCTCCGGCTTCGCCTCCTTCCATTATCGTAATTGCGTCTCTGCAAACGCGGCTGCCGCCGGGCAGAGGAGCGGAGCGGCCGGGGTGTCGGGCTGGGGATGAATAATTCACCGCCTGGAAACCAAACCTCCGGCCTTAAAACCTGCTCGGCATCTGCTGCCGGGGAGCGGTGCCAGGGGGCAGCTGGGGGAGCTGGTGGCCGCCCCACGGCTGGGGATGGGGAGATGCTCCCGCACCCCCAGGGCAGCGGCCTCGCTCCCACTTGCTGCTGCATCCCCTGGGTCAGGTCCCTTAACCTCCTGGGGTTTCGTTCTCACGAACGGGAGTTACCTTCCTCTTCCTCGGCCTCCCTGCTCCGGAGCAGCGGCAGCTCAGGCTGGGCAGGGCGGGGTGGTCCCTTCACCCCGGGGGTTCCGTGTCCCCGCGGCTCCTCCCGCTGCCCCGGCCCACGCGTGGCTGGGAGCCCCTGCGGTCCAGGACCCGTCACCCTCTCAGTGCCGGGGTTTCCTTCTCCAGCTCGCTCTGGGCCAGGATTTTGGGGACCAATCCCCCCCGTCCTCCCTGCAGCCCCCCAGGCCAGAGGTGCCTCAGGCGGCAGAAGCTCCAGACGACGTGGAGAGGAGCAGCTTTGTCCCTGCCCGCTCCAGCCCGCCTCACCATCCTTGTCACTGCGGGCCCGGCCCCGAGCGATGGCAGCGATGGCAGCGATGGTTCGGGGTGCTGGGGGGCACAGCCTTCCCCGAGCACGGGCAGTGAACAGGCAGCGTGGCACTGCCGGGGGGGTCAGCACCCAACCCAGCCCTAAGGGGCTCAGCTGCACCCAAACCTGCTCCCAGGTCCCCTCGGGGGTCCCTCTGGCCACAGGGCTCCCTGCAGCGGGACTGTGGCTCCCTGGGGGGGCCGTGCCCCCCCGCCCTGTCCCAGCCCTGACGTCACCCGGCGCTCGCAGGCAGCGCGTCCCCCCGTGTCCCCCGGGACTGCGCGGGGATGGAGCCCGGAGCTCGCCCGCTGCTCGCCCTCTGCCTCGCCAGCTGCCTCCTGGCCCCGGGTAAGCGGCCGGGGGGGCGGCGAAGGGCTCTGGCCCCCACCCGGTGCAGGGAGAGGGTCCCCCGGCCACTGCCAGCAGCAGCATCCCTGTGGGGACAGGGCTGGGGGGACTGGGCTGGTGGGGAGGAGGGACGGGGGTCCCGGGGTGCTCCCCCACCCTGCTCAGCTGCCAGCGGGTCCCGGTGGCCGCGTCCTCGGGGTCCCCTGGGGTCCGGCCGCCCCCGGCGCTCGCAGCCGCCGCTCTGCGCCCCGCAGGCTGCCGGGCGGCTCAGGGCAGGTTCGCGTACAAGCTGCTCCACGACCTCTTCGCCAACTACTCCAGCGCCCTGCGCCCCGTGGAGGACACGGACCGGGCGCTCAACGTCACCCTGCAGGTCACCCTGTCCCAGATCATCGACATGGTGAGCGGCACCGGCCCGGGTGAAGCGGGGCCGTCCCTGTCGCGCTCCTGGTCACCCCGTAGCCCCAGAGGGTCCTGCTGGACCCAGAGCTGATGCTCAACCCTCAACACCAGCCCAGCTGCCCCCGAGTCGTCTCAGACCACCTGAAAACAGCTCAGACGCCCCCAAACCAGCACACATCCCCCACTAAATGAGCTCAGACCACCTGAAACTGGCTCAGACCTCTCCAACCCCCCAAAACCGGCACAACCCTCTCCAAGGCAGCTCAGCCCCTCGGGACACGCGAGAGGCCGCTGGGCTGGGGGGTGGCACCGGGGTCTGTCCCCCCGTGCCCACCCTCCCTGCTCGGCAGGACGAGAGGAACCAGGTCCTCACCTCGTACCTGTGGGTGCGCCAGGCCTGGCTGGACGCCCACCTCACCTGGGACAAGGACGCCTACGGCGGCATCGACAGCATCCGCATCCCCAGCAGCTACGTCTGGCGGCCGGACATCATCCTCTACAACAAGTGGGTTGTGCTCACACACCCCCCTCACCCCCCCAAAAAACGCTGCTTCCAGAGCCGGGGGGGCTCAGATTGGGGCAGAGGGCAGTTTCCAACATTGGGGCTGCGCAGCTGCACACGGGGTGGGAGCAGGGGGGTGCTGGTGTAGGGCTGCAGGGCGGTGGTGACCCCCACTGGGTGACAAGGAGGGGGCGGGTGGCAGCAGCCAAGTGTGCCCAGCACCCACCTGCCAGCTGGGACGTTGTGACTCCTTGGGGGGTGACATGGGGAGGGGACACTACACTGGGGGCAGGCGCTTTGCCCTGGCCCTGCAGACCCTGCCCCATGTGATAGGATGAGAGGAAACGGCCTCGAGTTGCACCAGGGGAGGTTGAGGTTGGATCTGGGAACAATTTCTTCCCCAAAGGGCTGTGGGGCATTGGAACAGGCTGCCCAGGGCAGTGCTGGAGTCACCATCCCTGCAGGGTTGGACAGACAGATGAGGTTCTCAGGACATGGGGCAGGGACAGGGCTGGGTTAATGCTTGGACTCCACGATCTTGAGTGTCTTTTCCAACCAAAACGATTCTATGTGGGACTTGGGGCCATCCCGGCCCCACAACTGTCCCTCTCCCAGCGCCGACGACCGCTTCGGCGGCTCAATGGAGACCAACGTGGTGCTGCGCTCCGACGGGCACATCATGTGGGACTCGCCTGCCATCACCAAGAGCTCCTGCAAGGTGGACGTCTCCTACTTCCCCTTCGATGGGCAGCAGTGCCGCCTCACCTTCGGCTCCTGGACCCACAACGGGAACCAGATCGACCTCCGCAACCGGCTGGACACCGGGGACCTGACGGACTTTGTGGAGAATGTGGAGTGGGAGGTGCTGGGCATGCCCGCCACGAGGAACGTCATCACCTACGGCTGCTGCTCCGAGCCCTACCCCGACGTCACCTACACCTTGCTCCTCCGCCGCCGCGCATCCTTCTACATCTTCAACCTGCTCCTGCCCTGCATCATGGTCTCCTTCCTGGCACCCCTCGGCTTCTACCTGCCGGCCGACTCCGGGGAGAAGGTCTCGCTGGGGGTGACGGTGCTGCTGGCCCTCACCGTCTTCCAGCTGCTGGTGGCAGAGAGCATGCCGCCCTCGGAGAGCGTCCCGCTCATCGGTGAGCCCCGATGGCACCCGGGGTGGTGGCAGCACCCGCAACGGGGGCTATGGCACGGGGGCGGGGGTGCGGGGTCTCTGTCCTCCGCCACGGCGTCAACGCCCGTTGCCCACGCAGGGAAGTACTACATCGCCACCATGACCATGATCACGGCTTCCACCGCGCTGACCATCTTCATCATGAACGTGCACCACTGCGGTCCCGGGGCCCGGCCCGTGCCCCCCTGGGCCAGGCGGCTCATCCTGCACCACATGGCCCGGCTCTGCTGCGTGTACGAGGTGGGCGAGAGCTGCAAGAGCCCCCGGCGGGCGCCGGGCAGGCGGGTGGGCAGGGGGGACGCCGGCGTGTTGGGGGAGAGCCCTGGGGAGGGGGAGGTGGGCGCCGAGCCGGGCGGCTGCCCCCGCGACCGCTGCCTGTGCCATCACGACGGGCTGCTGAGGAACGTCGGCTACATCGCCGGCTGCTTCCGGCGTCACCGGGCCTCCCAGCGCCGGAACGGCGAGTGGAAGAAGGTGGCCAAGGTGATGGACCGATTCTTCATGTGGGTCTTCTTCCTCATGGTCTTCCTCATGAGCGTGCTGGTCCTGGGCAAAGCTGCCTGATGGCCCCGCAGACCCGCAGACCCCCACCCCCCTGCCCACGAACCCCCGGGGCAGCAGTGGCGTTGGTGCCCTGGGAGAGTGGCCGGTCCCAAACAGCCCCTGGGACCCCATGGAGCTGCAGGGTGGGGTCTCCACCAGCAATGGGGAAGAGGAACCCAACAGCAGGACCCCCACCCTGGCTGGGGCTGAGGGGTCCCGGCCCCGCCGGGCGGCTGCGCCGAGGTGTGCGCCCACATCCCCCCCTGCAGCCTGTGCCCAAGAAATCCAACAAACTGGAAATAAACCCTGGGGAGTGTGTCCTCCCTCTCCGGCCTGGGGGTGTCCCGGGATCTCGCTGCCCTGGGGAGGGGCTGCGGCACCATAACCAGTGTCGTGGGCTGGGGGTGTGCACGGGGTGGGCAGCAAAGAGATGTGGGACCCTCGGGGACCCTTCTCTCCATGGGGCCGTGCCCGGTCCTCAGCCACATCTGGAGCTCTGCAGGGGGAGTAAGAGAGGCAGAGCCTTTCCCTGGGTGGATGTATATATAGATTACATATATATATATATATATATACATATATATATACACACCTATATTGACACACATATACATGATGAAGCTGCTGGCTGGCAGGCCCCTGCTCACCAAGCCATCCCAGTTCCCCAGCTGTCATAGAATCATCAGATCATTTTCTTTGGAAAAGACCTTTAAGATCATCAAGTCCAACTGTTCCCCAGCCCTGGCACTGCCCCATGTCCTGAGAACCTCATCTCCGTCTGCCCAACCCTCCAGGGATGGTGATGGACGGTGAGGTCTCCCCTCAGCTCCTGTTCTCCACCTGAACCCCCCAGGTCCCAGCACTGCCCCAGGATTCGCGGTTTTTCCTCCCCAGGTCCCAGCACAGGTTCGGTCACTGCCCTGGGCCTGCTGCCCACACCAGTGCTGGTCCCAGCCAGGTGTATCAAGATATCGGTGCAGCTCAAGGGTCTCTTCCCTCACCCCAAAGCCACACCTGAAACCCTGCAGCCCCCTGAGCTGCAGCCACCACTCCAGGTGTTGCCGGGCACCTCCCGTCCCCTCCTGTGTCCCCACCTGTGTCTGCCAACCTGCCCACCCAGGGGCCGGCTCCACTGCAGACCCCCGAGATGCTGCTCCAGTGTCTGGCAGCCCCAGGGAGGGTCCTGAGGGACGGGGAACACCCCGACCCCATCCCCTCTGGGCACTGGCTGGGGAGAGGACGTGTGTGGGAGGGATGGAGGGATCTGGCCCTCGACACCTCCATGACAAATGCGTGGAGGTCCCTGGGGCAGGGGTTGTGGGGCCCGGCGGGAGCCTTGGAGCCGCTGCTTCTCCGGACAGGGCTGGTCGGTCCCAGGGTCCATTGGTGGCCACACAGCACAGCCCGGGACAGCCACAGTCCCAGGAGATCCCGGCCCCTCGGGGACCCCTGCCCTGCCCCCTGGTCCCTCTGGCTGCTGCAGCTCCACTCCCGACCCTCACACCACGGTGACTTCAGGTGGTGGCAGGTCCCTCGTGGGGGTCACCACTGGGACAAGACCCAGCGCTCAAGCGCAGCACAAGCCTGAGGTGGGTGTATCCAGCATTTTGGGGCTGGGCACCTCCAGCACTGCTTGGGGACAGGACCGAGGATGTGCTGGGGCTGGTGGCGGGGAAGGGGCCGTCGAGCCCCCCCCGGGACCCTGGGCTCTCTCTGCTCAGGGAGGGAGGCACCAACTCAATGTTGGGGCAGAGACAGGACCGGACTCATGAGGATGGAGGCACCTCTGGGCTCCAGCTCATCCAGCCCTCTGAGCTGGTGGCCCAGGACACTGTCCAGATGGTTTTGAGTATCTCCAGGGATGGAGACTCCACGACCTCTCTGGGCAACCTGTGCCAAGGCTTGGGCACTCTCACACTGAAAAGTGTTTCCTGACGTAACAGAATCACAGAATGGTTAGGCTTGGAATGAACCTCTGGAGATCATCCAGTCTGACACACCCGTGTTCATCTAGTCCACCCCATGTTCGTGGGACCCTCCTGTGTTCCCCTTTGTGCCCGTGGCCCTGGGCAGCACTGGGAAGAGCCTGGCCCCGTCCTGGCCCGCTCCCCACAGCGATTGCTGGACACGGCTGATCCCCCTGAGCCGGCTCTTCTCCAGGCTGAACACCCCAGCTCTCCCAGTTGAGGATCCCCTCCCTCGGCCTGCTGGCCACGCTCCTCCTGATGCAGCCCAGGGCACCTTTGCTCATGGACAACTTGGTGCCCACCAGGACCTTCTCTGCCGAGCTGCTTTCCAGCCGGGTGGCCCCGGCCTGTGCTGGTGCCTGGGTTGGTTCCTCCCTGGGGCAGGACTCTGCACTTGTTGGACTTCATGAGGTTCCTTTCACCCCATTTCTCCAGCACACCCAGGTCCCCAGACGCCAGCACATCCACTGGAGCACCAGCATACTCACGCCTGCCAGTTTTGTGGGTGCCAGCCCGTCCTGCTGGGTTTGGGCACTGACGGGGTCAGCCCCCGAGCTGTGGGATGGCTGGATGGAGCACAGCACCACAGTCAGAGAAGACGTTTGATTTTTTTTTAACAAATCAGATGGGAGGTGGGGGCATGTCCTAGGAGGGTTTCCAGCCCCACGCCCCCAGCTGCTCAGTCGTAGTGGAACCCCTTGCTCTTCTGGGACCAGTGCTGCCACCACAGGGGTTTGCAGAAGCAGACGCGGGGGTGCCGGCAGTGGCGTCCCCACCAGGCCCTCAGCCAGCCCCACAGCCGGGCGCAGCCCTCCCGCAGGTACCGTCCTGCCCTGCGCAGCCCCGGGGCCGCCCGGCCGTGTGTCCCGGCCATGGGCACCCACCACCGGGGCCTGGGCTCCGCCGGGGTGCTCCTGCCCCGTGCCATGGGGCTGCTCCACTTCAGCCCCACCGAGATGTGACTGTTCATCTCCATGGAGCTGCTCCTGCCTGGGCCTGTGTCGTTGCTTCTTTGCAGTTCCACAGGGCTGCTCCTCTTCTCTTCCATGAGGCTTCTCCCGCCTAGCACCACAGGGTTGCTCCTGCCTGACTCCATGGGGCTTCTCCTTTCAGGCTCCAGAGAGCTGCTTCTGTCTGGACCTGCATCCTTGTCTTCGTCACCATCTGCAGCATCGTCCATGTCTGCATCCACCCACGGCAGCTCCTCTCCAGGGGGCTCGGGATGCTCTCTGGCCCCCGGCAGCCCCAGCTGGACTTGCTCATCCACCCTGGTAGTGGGGATGGAGGGCTCCCCGGGGCGGGTCCCGCTGCAGGAACCCACCACACCGTGCCACTGGGCCAGCTCTGCCCGCAGCTGCTCGCGGCGCCGCTCGGTCACCGCCTGGAAGGCCCGGATATTGTGGACAAGCTCCAGGATGAGCTTCCCCATGGTTGTGGCCATGTCTGGGAGGCTGCAGGGGGGCCGCTCCACATTCACAGGGCTTTGCACTCTGCTCCTGCTGTCCCTGGGGCTCTGCACCCTGTCCCTGCTGTCCCTGGGGCTCTGTACTCTGCCTCTGCTGTCCCCAGGGCTCCATGCCTTGTCCCTGCCATCTCTGGGGCTCTGTGCCCTGTCCCTGCAGTCCCCAGGGCTCCATGCCCTGTCCCTGCTGTCCCTGGGGCTCTGTGCCCTGTCCCTGCTGTCCCCGGGGCTCCATGCCCTGTCCCTGCTGTCTCTGGGGCTCCATGCTCTGTCCCTGCTGTCTCTGCAGCTCTGTGCCCTGTCCCTGCCATCCCTGGGGCTCTGTGCCGTGTCTCTGCCGTCCCTGGGGACCTGATCTTGCTTTGTCCCCACTGGCAGCCCCAGTGGGGTGTCTTGGCCAAGGGCTGGTCCTGGCTCCCCCACTGGCCCCTCCACAGCCTTGGGGGACCAGGGGGGTCCCAGTTGTTCAAGCGCCGCCGGCTCCGCCATCGCGCCGGGATAGGGCTCCAGGAAGGAGCAGAGGGAGCCCAGGGAAGAGCAGATGCTCCCCGACAGGGAGCCCAGGGAGTCCATGGAGGCCAGCGGGGCCCGCGGGGACAGGCGCTCCCTGCACGACACCTCCGCTTTCGCCCTGCAGAGGAGGAGAAGGAAGAGACCCCACTGCACCCCAACCCCTGCTGCGGGACCCACAGGCAGCGCCCCCTCCTTAGGGTGCTGGGCAGGGCAGGGGCTGAGGGTCTGCGGCAGGACCTGGGGGTCTCCTCCAGCACTCACCACATCTCCAGGGCTGAAGTGGGCTTCTCCACCCCTCTGTCTGCTGGCAAAGAGGCTGCTGAGGGAGCAGACAGAGTGAGTGGCTGCAGCCCCAGGTCAGGGCTGCCGTGGGCTGTCGCTCATTTGTGGGGTGCTCAGTGCTGGGGCCACTCACTGCTCTTCTCCTCCGGCTGGGCTCTTGTCAGGCTCATCTGATGCTTCGACTTCTTCCACCATCTCTGAAGGAAACCCAGGAGCTGGGTGAGATGGGAGCAGCTCCCAGCCCCACACGCCACATCGCCCCACAGTGCAGAGCAGTTCACAGATTCACGGAATCACAGGATGGTTTGGGTAGAAGGACCTTCTCAGCCCCCCATTCCCCCCCTGCCATGACAGGGACATCTTCACCAGCTCAGGTTGCTCAGAGCCCCGTCCAGCCTGGCCTGGGATGTCTGCAGGGATGGTTCAGCCACCACCTCTCTGGGAACCTGGGCCAGGCTCTCACCACCCTCAGCACAACAATTTCTTCTCATGTCCGGCCTGAATCTCCCTCCTTTAGTTTAAAACCATCNACACGGGTGGTTTCTGGGCTGTGAGTACACACGGCCGGGTCACGGCCCATCTTTCACTCCCCAGCACCGGCCCAGGTGCAGGACCTTGCACTTGGTCTTGCTGAGCCCCATGAGGTTCTCATGGCCCTACCTCTCCATCGTGTCCAGGTCCCTCTGTTCAGTGTTCAGTGTGATGCAGCAATCACCCACCTGGAGCGGCTTGGCCCGCAGCATCTTGGGGACCAGCTACAGCTGCAGAATGAGCATCAGGAGCAGGAGCAGCTCAGCCGGGCTGGGGAGGTCCAAGTGCCCCATGGCACAGATTGCGACGTGGATCCCCAGTGACCTCCTCGGTTCCCAAGTGACGGGACTGCTGTGCCCCTTTGTGACACCGTGGGGCAGGCAGAGCCCCACTTTGTGACACCCAGTGTCCTCCCATGCCTTCCCCTGGCCAGTACTGTGTCACGGATGGCAGGGGAGCCTGAGGTGAGACCCCCCCCTCAGGATCCCTCTCCCCCGTGCCATGATGGACATGCAGGGGCACCCTCCACCTGAAATGTTAAAAAATTCAACGTTTTCTCTGCTGCCAGCGCCCTGCACTACAAGGCTCACCAATTTGGACAACCTGAAATTATATGAGGTAATCATAAAGCTGATGAAACTGCAAAGAAAGCGTGGAGTGATAATGGGTGCCCTGATTCCACAGGACACAAATGGGAGCAAATACTACTGTAGCAAATGTTGAAAGATACGCAATTGGACCTAAAATGTAAAGTTATGATAATCATATAGTGAAACAATGTGTGATATCTTGTAAAAATAATCCTAAAATAGTGTTAAAGCCTCCACCTGGAGAGGTAAAAAGAGGAAATACTCTAGGAGAATATTGGCAAATTGAGTTTTCTGGATTACTAAAGTGTAATAGTTGTATCTGGGTTTTAGTAGATACCTTTGCTGGATGGCCTGAAGCTTTCCCATGCCAGACCAACAAAGCTTAGGGAAGTAGCAAAGAAAATACTGAATGCAGTCACATCAAGGTTTGGGGTTCCAGGCAGGATCTCGTCAGATCGAGGCCCACGTTTTATAGCAGAAGTAAAAGCAGGAAAACCTGCACAAATGCACATTTTGGGGAGCCAAATGCTCACTGAATATATGTCGTCCTTGGAAAAAACTTTCTCGTCATTACATAGGTTTTCCAGGTTTTCCATACATTACATAGGTATATCCAGGAGAAAGCAGCTGTGCCATGGGATGGGATTTCTGAACCTGGAAGGATGAACCTTTGAAAGAGCGGTGGAAAGGACCCTGTGTGGTATTGTTGGTAACCAACACAGCTGTGAAACTTAGCGGAGTCAATTCCTGGATCCACTACGCTAGAATAAAGGAAAGTACAGAGACTGGGTGGAAATCGGAAGAAATCACTGCTTAAATGCTAAAACATAAGACAACTTAAAGAACTGCACTGTTTCAATTATTTTCCCTCCTCCCCCATAATTACTCCACGGTGATGTATATAACAAGCGTGCTCCTGATCCTCAGCGTGACGTCAGGAGGAGAGATCCCCGTGCACCCAGCGCTGCAATAAACCCACGTCGGCTTTCTGAACTGTCGCTGCATTTGGAGAGTTTCTTGGGTTACAGTTTTGGTACCAGGATCATGAGTTATTTTTTTAAACGTTTAACGAAATGGTCATTGTAAACCTCCCGTCAATGCCAGGGGAGGGGGTGGTTTCCGAGGGAATCGTGGGAAGGGGCGGGAGGAGCAAACGTGTCCCCGCGTGGTCCGGGACCCGCCAGGCTGCCCGTGCTGGTCCCAGCACAGCGGACCGGGTCCCCTGTCCCCTCCCGAGGACAGGGCCGTGCATGGGGCCCTTCCGCCCAGCTGGGAAGACCCATCCCTGACCCGCCCCGCGGTGCGGAGCTGCACAGACACCCCCACCCCTGACACCCTCTGGGGAGCCGACCCGGCACCCCAGTGACCCCTCAGCACCCCGACTGCCCCCTCGCCTGCTCTGACCCCCCCGCGTGTCCCGCCGTGTCTCGGTGTCCCCCGTGCCCAGGACTCCATTGGCAGGGGACCCGTGGGGCCAGGGGTGTCGGGCAGGGCCAGGGGACACCAGGACCCAGCGGAGCTCCCCGCTGCCCGCCCCCCCGAGCCGAGCCGAGCCGAGCCGAGCCGAGCCGAGCCGAGCCGAGCCGAGCCGAGCCGAGCCGAGCGGGGCGGGGCGGAGCGGCAGGACTACACCTCCCGTGCTGCACCGGCGGCGGGCGGCCCTCCCGGGCTGACGCTGCCGGCGGCTCCCGGCGCCGCCTTTGTCCGTGCCGGGCTGGCGGCGCGGCCCCGGCGCAGGTAGGGGCGGGGTTGGGTACTCGGGAGCTCCCAAAACTCCTCTTTTTGTGGCTCTTTCTCACTTCTGCCGCACGCTGGCCGGGTCGGTGTGCAATGCTCATTGAGTTGGTCCTTTTCCCAGCAGCTGTGAAGGCTCGGGGTGGAGGGAAGGCAGCTGTGGGCAGCTGAGTGAACTTGTGCCCCTGATTTCTTAATGAAAATGTTGTGCTTGCAGGGACCATCTGTCCTCGCTGTTTTGGTGCTGCTGGTGACAGGACAGGCATCTCCTGTGGAATCCGGAGCATCCCGCCTCCCTCTTCCCGGATCAATACCTGCACGGGCCTCCATCTCCCCACCGAGAGCAGCGACACGCCGGGCTCCAGGCTGCTGTGGCAAGGTGGGGGTCAGGCACGGCCCCGGCTCTGGGGACACCATGGGCCGGCATTGCTGTGGTTGGTGCTGTGGTGCAGCAGCAGCAAAACGGCCCATGGAACCAGCTGGATTGAGAGTCTGGTTGGCACAGGTGGTGTGGGAGAGAAGTGGTTTGAGACCCGGTGCAGAGCAGGGTGCTCCCGTTCCTGCCCGCTGAGCCGCACCACGGGCAGGGGCAGGCAGGAGCGTGCCTGCTGCCAGGCCTCGGGCCAGGCCTTGCGTCACGGTGCTGTGCCCGGTGCTGGTGGGTGATCTGGCTTGTGGGATGGGTGGGGGACAGGGCGCAGTCCCCAATGCTCTGGCATGGGTCCCTGATCTGGCACGAGCAGGAGAAACCTGCCTCTGAGCCTGCCAGCCCTGCTCCTCTCCTGGCACAGCTGGTGGAGTGTCCCCAACCCAGGGACCTGCTGGGTGAGCCCCCAGTGCTGCAGTAAGCACGCAGTACCGCCTGGCTATGCCAGGACTGCCCCTCTGCCCTCGCCCTTCCCTTGCACACGATGCTCCAAGGTCTCCCGACGCTGCCCTTGGGATGCCAGAGCCCCCAGTGTGAGTTGGGCCCTGCCTGGCATCGGCAGGATTTCAGCACCGGTGTTTAGCAAACGTGTGTTGGGGCGTGCCGAACTGGGTGTGCTTCTTGCTGCAGATGTTGGTGACGTTTGAAGACGTGGCCCTCTACTTCTCCCCCGAGGAGTGGGCAAAGCTGTCGGGCTGGCAGCGGCAGCTCTACCGGGAGGTGATGCTGGAGAACTACCAGATGGTCGCCTTACTGGGTGAGGACTCTCTTTGGTGCTGCCACACTGGAGTCGAGCTGGAATTCACCTCTTTTTGTGAGCTGGAGCCATTGAAAGGGACAATCCAGCTGTCACCATAGCTGCCTGAGCGCTGACATAGTGGTTGTGGTTGCAGGTTTTACCCTGCAAGGCAGCCTCTAGTAGAGAGTGTTCCTGGGAGAGAAAATAGGGAGGGATGGGATGGAACAGCCTGTTTCAGTTGAAAGGGACCTGCAATGAACACCTAGTCCAACCGGCCAACCACTTCACCACTGACCACATGCTGCAGCGTGTTGTTGCGGGCCTTGTCCAAACGTCTCTCAAACAGGGACAGGCTTGGGGCATCGGCCCCCTCTCCAGGCAGCCTGTTCCAGGGTTTGACCACCTTCTTGGTACAGAAATGCTTCTTCACGTCCAGTCTAAACCTCCCTGGTGCAGCTTTGAGCTGTTCCCAGGTGTCCTCTCTACGGAAGAGTGGCTGAGGTGACGAGGGCGAGGCGAGAGGAGGCTGTAGGTGCAGGGCCGGGGGGGCTGAAGCCGCAGCCTGGCAGGGACAGGAGAGAGGAGCGGGGTGGGGGGGATGCTGGGGCTGTGGGTGGGGGGCCGGTGCTGCTGTCCGGGCAGTGCGGGAGAGGGGGCTTCTGTCTGTGCCCCGGACAGGCTGGGCCACCAATAAACCAGAGATCATCTGCAAGATGGAGCGAGAAGAGACACTGTGTGTGCCAGAGCCCCCTGGGGAGTGGCAGAGGCACCAGACCCCTGTGCCAGGTGGGTACCGGGGGTCTGCAGGGGTCCGGATGGGGGTTCAGGAAGCACTGTCCCTTGCCTCATGTGCTCCCTGTGCCAGGATGGGGGGGGGGCTGGTGGGGTGCCCTTGCTGCTCCCCATGGGAGGAGTCCCACATGCCCTTCCTGTCCGTGGCAGTGACCCCCGTCTCTCCTCCCCAGTAGCTGTCAGCGCTGGGACACAGAGGGAGGCCGTGGAGGTCCCTGAGGAGCTGCCAGCACCCACCACCCTGCTCCCAGGGATGCAGCACGGGGACTCTGTGTGTGACCAGCCAGGTGGGAGCCGGGGGATCCAGTTGGGGTGCCCCATCATCCACCATCTCACAGACCCCCAGCCTCTGGAGCAGATCCTCCCCACGTGCCCTGAGTGCAACAAGAGCTTCCAGAGCCAGTCTGCACTGGATGTCCATGTACGGAGTCACACGTGTGAGCGTCCCTTCCACTGCACTGACTGCGGCAAGAGCTACATCTACAAGCAGAGCCTGCTGAAGCACCGGTGTGTTCACAACGGAGAGAAGCCCTTTGCCTGTGGCCACTGCAGCAAGAGCTTCAGACGGAAGACAACCCTCATCATCCACCAGCGTGTCCACACCGGGGAGAAGCCGTTTGCCTGCACTGAGTGCGGCAAGAGCTTCAGGCACAGAGCAACCCTCATCATCCACGAGACCATCCACACCGGGGAGCGTCCCTTCACCTGCACCGACTGTGGCAAGAGCTTCAGTCACAAGAATCACCTTGTGAGCCACCGATATGTTCACACCAGGGAGGAGCTCTTCATATGCACTGCCTGCGGCAAGAGCCTCAGCTGCAAGAAACGGCTGCTGAGCCACCAGCGTGTGCACAGCGGGGAGAAGCCGTTTGCCTGCGCTGACTGTGGGAAGACCTTCACGGAGAAGAAGACTCTAATCGGCCACCAGCGCATCCACACAGGGGAGAAGCCCTTCACCTGCACTGTTTGTGGCAAGAGCTTCAGGGAGAAGACAAACCTTATCACCCACCAGCGTGTCCACAGCGGGGAGAAGCCGTTCACCTGCACGGATTGCGGCAAGAGCTTTGCCCACAGGCCAAACCTGCTGAGCCACCAGCGAGTGCACAGTGGTGAGAAGCCCTTCACCTGCAGCCACTGTGGGAAGAGCTTCAGGCAGAAGAACCAGCTGGTGAGCCATGAGCGTATCCACAGTGGGGAGAAGCCCTTTGGCTGCACCGACTGCGGCAAGAGCTTTGTCCATAGGCAGCACCTGCTGAGACACCAGCGCATCCACACAGGGGAGAAGCCCTTCGCCTGCACTGAGTGCAACAAGAGCTTCAGTCACAACCATCGCCTTGTGAGCCACCAGCGTGTGCACACTGGGGAGAAGCCCTTCACCTGCACTGACTGAAGCAAGACCTTCAGTGAGAAGGAGACCCTCATCATCCACGGGCGCATCCACACTGGAGAGACGCCCTACATATATGGCGAGTGTAGCAAGACGCGCAGCTACGAGCAGCACCTGCCGAGCCAGCAGTGGGTGCACTGGAGTCCACAGATGGTGGATGGTGGTGGTGGGTGGACGGCAGGAGAGGGGGGTCCATCCCCGTTGAGGGTGGGCAGGCAGAGGCCAAGCCCTTCCAGTGCGGTGTCTGTGAGAAGCAGTTCTGGAAGGAGAGGCTCATGCTGGCTCACCAGCGCACCCACGGCACCCCCAGCCTGCAGCCGCCTCCGCAGCCCAGCACCCCCTGAATCTGCTGCTGAGGGGTTGGATGTGTGGGGATGTCCTGGTTTTGTTTGGGACAGAGTTAATTTTCTTCCTAGCAGCTGGTGTAGTGCTGTGGTTTGGATTGAGGATGAGAATAATATTGCTAATACATGGATGTTTTGGTTGTTTCTGAGCAGTCAAGGACTTTTCAGCTTCTGGTGCCCTGCCAGCTAGGAGGGGGCACAGCCAAGACAGCTGCCCCAAAGTGGCCAGAGGGCTATTCCGTATGATGTCACACTCAGTATAGTAGCTGAGGGGAATTTGCTGGGGGCAACACGGCTTGGGAACAGTCTGGGCGTCTGTCAGCGGGTGGTGAGCAATTGTGTTGTGCATCACTTGTTTTTTATATTCTTACATCATCATCATTGCCATTATTCCTTTCCTCATCTATCCTAATATTGGTCTTTATCTCAACTTACGAGTTTTACACACATCACTGGAGGAGCCCAGTTTAAATTTTATGTTAATCGCTTAGCTTAAATAAGTACATTTTTAATAGCATGAATCACTTAGAATTATTTTATATTTCTGTTTCTTTAAGTGATCTGAACACTGCTCTGTGACAAGCAGGACCCTAGATCTGTGACAAATTGGCGTAGTTGGCAGGATGGCGGGTGACATTGCTGGTTATGAAGGCATGGGGTGAATCTGAGACCCAGATTCTCAGAAAAATGGGCTTGTGATAATTTACTTGATTGGAAAGTGGGACCTCTCCAGCGTATTTGTGGTGAGTCTGCCTAAGTGGCAGTGACCAGATAATGCTGAATAGAAATGGAACAATCGGCTTTTGGAGTCCAGGGGCTTGCTTAAATTTAGTAGCTGACCCAGCCAATGAATGCCGTTCTGTCACCAGCTAAGTATCTTATTGGGCTGGCAGAGGAGATGTTTTGGTATGAGGTGAACCCACAAGGTCTCTTTATGAGCTCCCTACAGCTGTGAGAAAAGCTGCCTGCACACAAGCCATGCGTCAAAGAGGAGCCACCAGTATCCTGATACCTACAGCAATTGATTATGAAGTGCAGAACCCCATCTAGTTGCAAAACAGGGTGAAATGAGAAGAGAACAGACCACAATGAGTGATTAGGCTGCAGTGGACCTGCATCCCAGCCACTGCCTGGGCCAGCTTAGTGTACAACACTGTACACCATGCCTGTGAAATGTGATTGGGATGATTTGGTAGCCATAAAATTGGACCCCAAACCCACTCATTGAGTAAGACCAACAAAACAAACACCCTCCAGGGATGATGGGCATATATGCACCATGTTATATCTTAAACAATTGTTTTCGCAACTTCTGGCAGAGAGGAAGAGAGTAGTGCTGTGCAGGAGGGTATCTCCTTCACTCTTTGCAAAACAAAGGCACCGGCCTTTGAGATAAAGGCATTACCTGTGCTTGCGCAAAAGCAGGATCATATACAGTGGTCGTGAGTCACCAGGGGGAATCCAGCTCACTTCTGGGACCACTGACTCATTTCTGGAACAATGTCCTTAATCAGCATGAGGAACGAGCAGACGGATGAGCCACTCTCTCCCATCTTGCGTGCAAATGAACTGAAGTATTTAAAACTTCCCGCTTGTGTTGTGCCTCCACCCTACAGAACTACAGAGAGCGGTGCACAATTGACCTTTGGAGTGGTGAAATCTTAACTCATTTTCTGATATCTATCTCTCTTTTTCTCTCTCTGTTTCTAACTATATTCTGGGCATGTAAGGGTGATATTATTGTGATTTTTGTTGCTGAAGTCTTGTTAAGTCTTGTGGTATAGTTACAAGCTTTTGCCAAGCCACTATTTGCTGTAATTCCTCTGAGTTCTAAGTACATTAGTGATTTAACCGAACCTCTCAAATAACTGTCGTTAGTCTCAGTTACCACACAGAGTATTTAAGAGTTAACCTTGCCCTCCCCCCACTGAGTGTGACGGGACATTTAAGTTGGTGTCAGAAATGGGATACTCTGTGAGAAGCAGGAAAGAGGTTTCCTACAAGGGGATATTAGCCAAAGTGCTGAAGAAAAGAGAACTGATTTGTGACCGAAACCATAATCTCCAGCAGGAGGTCAAGGCAACCCAGGATAAGCCAGACCTTGACTGCTCCCTGATGTTGAAGTTACTAAAGGATTGTAAAGCTTGCCCAATCCCAAAAGTATTCGGCTGGGCCTCAGGACATTGGTTGTCCCCAGCCGTTGTAGCAGAATGTATGAGAGACTTGGCAAAAGAAAACACATTTAAGCTCAGAAAGGGGAAGGCGGTTGTTTGTGGTGTTTTGGGAACTGCATTAATAGCTGCCAGAAAGACAAACTGAGCAGGAGGAAAGCAAATGTCTGCAAGAGTTTATTAAATCGCTGCAGACAGAATTGGAAGCAGAATGGTTGAAGCAGTAACAAGCTGAGAAATTGTTAGCTGATGAGAGACAAATCCCAGAAAGTTTGCAGGGCAGCCTGTGGGATGGTTTTGCAAGGGAAGAGGATGAAAGCCAGCCAGGAAAGGAAAACACCCCCACGGCCCCTGCACCTTGACTGTTCCCACAGCCCTAGAGAGGAATTTACCAGCCCTCCTGAAGAGAAGCTACCAAATTAATGGATAATGTCAATAAGTTGTAAAGGATGTACCCATCACTAATCAATAGACATGATGAATGCTTTCTAACTACCTGCCAAACAAAGGGATATTTTTCAAGTCTTAGATTCTCTTGCATGACAAGCTAGAGACAGAAGATTAAGTGATACATTGTTTAGAAGCAGAGTGCTTAGTTTATATTTAACTAATAATTAATAGATGTATTGGAAGTAAGAAAGTAAATAATTATTACTAACATCATCAATTATTTCTTCGTATAGATGTATATAAAAATTTTCAAAAATTATAATGCATATGTAATAATTACATGAATATAAGCAACACAAGAGCATCGAGTCACTGTAGCACTTATGGAGGATGATCCCCAGTGTTGATAAAATAAAGGATACCACTTAACAGTATGATTGATTCTGCTGTTAGGTTTATTTCTTTGCTTCACTCCAAAGTTGCAAAACTTCTTACGCCAACACCAGTAAGTGAGCTCTGGGACAGCCGGTGGGTATATTTTAGGCGGCTCACTGAAAACTAGCAGGGGGATCTGCTGGTAACTTTCGTTCTTGGCCCTTTCAAAACCCCAGTCACTTTCCTGGTAGACACTGGAGACCAAATATATACTTTAAATTCCAAAACCACAGACCAGAGTGGGATTGTCCCCAACAAGAAACAGATGTGGGTTACGGATGTGTTTGGATAGTCCAAGCCCCAGCCCACGGCTCGAGTGAAGTGTTGGCTGTCTGGAGACACCACCCCCACTGAGACCCCTGTGATATTGGGAACTCCTGCAAGTATTCTGGGCTTGGACTTATTGACAGGGAAAGCCTGGATGGATTTGGCAGGTGGGGAATTGAAGCTTGGGTCTCTGGCAGTCCTGATAAGGTTTTTGCAAACTGCTCCTGCCCTTTCCCCATCCAAAACCATGAATGTGAAACTATGTCCCCTGGGGCTGCTAGTGAGAGAAGGGATTACTCGGTGATAAGGGAATTGCAGGAACAGGGAGTAATAATTCAAACTCACTCTCCTCATAATTCCGCAGTGTGGCCACTTCACAAGTCAAATGGAAAACGCAGACTAACAGTCAACTATCGGCATTTGAATGCAGGCACTAGTCCCTTGTCAACAGCTGTGCCTAACAGCTGAACTGATCTCCACGACACAGGAACAGCCCTGTCAAATTTTAGCCACCAGTGATGTAAAGGATATGTTTTTTTATGGCACCTATACAAGAAAGGGATCGAAATAAATTTGCGTGCATGTGGCATGGTATTCAATGTACCTTCACATGTCTTCCCCAAGGGTACTGGTGTACACCTACCGTGGTGCACCTCAGTCTGGCCCAGGCATTAGGAGAAATCACCTCTAAGGAGGGAGTTAAACTGCACCAATACATCATTGATACATTGGTGGGCAGGTCTGATGCCAATGCAGAACCCAAACCCAAACTAAAATAATCACCCACCCGGAAGATGTGGGATTTCAGATTCTTGCAGAAAAGGTACAACTCCCCTATCCTGAGGTAAAGTTTTTAGGTACATGGTGGAGACGAGAGGCAGTGTGCATTTCCCCGAAGCCATGACCTCTTTAGAATGGATAAAGATACCAGACAACAAAAAGGAGCTGCAGCATGCCCTAGACCTACAGGTATTCTGGAAGAAGGACATTCCAGATTTCTGCATCATAGCTCATCCCCTGCATGATTTAACACGTAAAAGAGCTACCGGGGACCAGACACCTAAGGAATAATTGATGATGTTAGTCATAATTGTTCAGTTTCTTACTTACAATACATCTATAAATAATTAGTTAAATATAAACTAAGCACTCTGCTCCTAAACAATGTATCACGTTATCTTCTGTCTCTCTCTTGTCATGCAGGAGGATCTAAAACTTGAAAAATATCCTCTCGTTTTGCAGGTGGTCAGAAAGCATTGATCATGACAATTGGTTAATGATGGGTAGGTCTTTTGGAACTTAATGACAGTATACATTAATTTGGTAGGTTCTCTTCATTACAAATACAAACTAGGAGTATTAATACGTATATAAATACTCCAAAGATAATACAAGAAACTACCCGTGGCATACAGTCTTCACAATCTCTACTGCAACTTTATCCCACTCTCTCCAAAACTTACAATTAACACAAAACAATTCAGGAACAAAGCTCAAATCTCTAAAACACTCAGCACTACGACTAAGGCCACAACAAAGTAACAGAATAACCAATAACTGAAGTTTTCCACACAAACAAACCCACAGAATACCAAAACCATCAGATTCCAGAAATCCAAGTAACCAAAGTATACCTTTAAGGTGCTAGCAACCCAGTATACACTTATCCTGCGTAAGAATTCTGTATGATGACTTATGGATAGCCCAACACCAAATGACCCATCCCAAATTTCAGAAAAGAATGCCTTCTTACCAGAGGTCATTGTGAAGACAAACTGCTAAATTATTGTATACTGTGATTAAGTTACAAAGGACGTACCCATCATTAATCAGTAGACATGATAAATGCTTTCTAACTAACTGCCAAACGAGGACACAGTTTTCAAATTGTAGATCGTCCTGCGTGACAAGCTAGAGACAGAAGATTAAGTAATATATTGTTTAGATAGAGAGTGCTTAGGTTATATTTCACTAAAAATTAATAGGTGTATTATAAGGAAGAAACTAATCAATTACTTACGTAAGTGAGCACTAATTGCGCTTGTGCGAAGACCTGCCAACGTGGAAAGGTCGATCAGCGCTCACCTGAAAAGACCCCCAAAATCCTCCCCAAAAGAGACTGCGGTACCTCTAAAAGCACATTAGGTGGCAGCCAAGACTGTGAAATAACTAACTTTAGCCCAATGGTTATGCAATTATTTCTTAGTATGGATATATTCTATGTTAAAAATTGCCCAAAATTGTAAAGAATATGCAATAATTGTGTGAATATAAGCAACGCAAGAGCATCCACTCGTTGGAACACTTACGGTGTCCCAAAAAGGATTTCAGATTATTAATAAAAAGGTCCAAACTAATGCTAAAATGACTTACCAAATAGGCTGGCATTAGGCTTTCTATGAGTTAAGGAACAAGAGGCATGTGGGTATCTCAAATTAGATGAAGAGCACTGCTGTATCCACATCCCAAACATCACTGCTGATCTCCAAGAACAATGAGACAAGATGAGAAAGGTGGCAGAAGGTAGCAAAGGAATTACGGATACAGCAGAAAGGAATTGGCTCAAGAAGATCCTTCAGGGTTTGGGTGGATGGTCTCTAAAAGGATAATTAGCCACATTGCTAGAAGGAATTATCCTTGTAGTCATTATGATAATTATTATGGGACTCTGTGTAGGTTGCATAAATAAAACTCTTCAGACAGAAATACAGCAGCAGAAAGAAAAGATCTGAGTACTTCCAACGGGGGGAATTGATACCAAAGGTGAATAACCTTGTTAAAGCAGGCCTGTATTTCTCGGGACCAGCAGTATATATACATCCTGTGCACGACGATGATTTTGCAATAGCTTAGCATACGTGCTGGATTTCTTGGAGTCAGGCAGGGCTTCTCAGAACTGGTATGGATATTCACTGTTGTAATGTATAGAAAAAGCGTTTTTCCGATCCTTGGCGAGAGGTTAAGGAGCCAAATCCCCCGTGCACCCAGCGCTGCCGGCTTTTCTGACCCGTCCGTGCGTTCGGAGAGTTCTCCGGGTTCCCGGCTGGGTCCCAGCCCGGCTGCCCCGGAGCGGGGCGGGGCGGAGCGGCAGGACTACACCTCCCGTGCTGCACCGGCGGCGGGCGGCCCTCCCGGGCTGACGCTGCCGGCGGCTCCCGGCGCCGCCTTTGTCCGTGCCGGGCTGGCGGCGCGGCCCCGGCGCAGGTAGGGGCGGGGTTGGGTACTCGGG
>VWYH01010279.1:0-83408 GCA_013399365.1 Pampusana beccarii
GTCCAGTTTGTGTAAATGATCTCCAACCTGATATTCCCCAACCAAGGGAAGATCTTCCTTTTGCCAGACTTTCTCTCCTGTCTCTGGGGTCTGGTATACCTGAGGGCCAGTGAAGTGAAGTGAAGTGAAGTGAGTGAAGTGAAGTGAAGACAGAAGTGAAGAAGGCATTCAATAACTCTGTTTTCCCTGTATCATCCATTACTAGGGTACCCTCCTCATTCAGCAGCGGACCTACATTTTCCCTAGCCTTCCTTTTGCTGCTGATGTACTTGAAGAAACCCTTCTTGTTGTCTTTGAAATCCCTGGCCAGATTTGCTTCCAAATGGAGCTTGGCCTTCCTCACTGCATCCCTGCATACTCTAACAGCCTCCTTATATTCCTCTCAGGTTGTCTGTCCCTTTTTCCACATTGCATAAACATCATTCTTTCACCTGAGTTTTGACTGGAGCTCCTTACTCATCCATGCTGGCCTCTATCTCCCTTTACTTGAGCTTCGATGAAGTGATGTTTGAGTATTAGTCAGCTCTCTTGGACCTCCCTACCTTCTAGAGCCCTATCCCATGGGATTCTTCCAAGCAGGACCTTGAAGAGGACGAAGTTTGCAATCCTGAAGTCCATGGTTTTAGTTCTACTTATTCTGCTTCTTCCACGCAGGATCCTGAATTCCACCATCTCATGGTTGCTGCAGCCGAGGCTGCCCCCAACCATGACATCTCAAACCAGTTCTTCTTGGTTTGTTAGGACAAGGTCCAGCAGCATGCCTCTCCTTGTTGGCTCCTCCACCATCTGTGTCAAAAAGTTATCCCCAATGGTCTGTAGGAACCTCCTGGACTGTGCATGCTTAGCTATGTTGCCCACCCAGCAGGCTGAGTCAGGGCATGTGATCATGAGGCTACTTCCAGCTGTCTGTAGAAAGCCTAATCAACTTCGTCTTTCTGATCAGTTGNCCCTGTGAATGCACGTAGATCTCTAATTCTTCCTGTTTATTGCCCATGTTATGCATGTTGGTGTATAGACACTTCAGGGAAGTACTCAAGCATGTGGCTTTCTCATGAGGGTTGCAGAAAGGTCTACCACAGCTGTGCATACTCTTGGGGTGGTTGCCCTCTGGTTCTCATCTTGGGAAGCAGCTAAGGAATATTTGTCACTGCTCTGGTTGGTCTGGCATATTCCTTAGTTGGATGTGATTGTGTGAGCATCACCACTTTGGACCCCACTCGTCAAGCTCCTCAGTTTAGAGCCTGCTTCACTTCACTCCTCTGTGCCTGCTGTCTCATCCCACAGCATGTCGCAGGTGATCCCAGTTACATCCCCCGCCCCCCATCATATATAGTTTAAAGGTCTGTCAATGAGCCCTGATAGCTTGTGTGCAAGGACCTTTTTCCCCTTATGTGTAAGGTGAACTCCAGCCAATGCCAGCAAAACAGGTGCCATCCCATTATCAAAAATACCACAATTGTGGCAGTGACACCAACCACAGAGCCATGTGTTAATCGAGTGCACCCTTCTGTTTCCCCTGATGTCACTGCCCATGACTAGAAGAAGAGAGGAGAAAATAACCTGAGCATCTGATTCCTTTACCAAACGTCCCAAGGCCCTGAAGTCTCTTTTAATTGCCCTTGCATTACGGATTGCAACCTCATTGCCACCTACGTGAAAAAACAGTTAATAGGTAGTAGTCCAAGGGTTGTACCAGGCTGTGAACTTTCCTGACGATGTCCTTAATCCTGGCCCCAGGAAGGCAGCAGATTTCCCTCAGAGGAGGGTCCTTCTGCGAGAGCCGAGTCGGCGCGGACCCGGCCCTGCCGCCTCCCCCGGGCCCATTGCCCGTTACCACGGCAACGGGCAGCAGCACTGGCAGCGCACCCTCCCTCCCGCCTGCCCCCTCCTCCCACGGTCTCGGGTCGGTGTCCCCGTGTTCATGGCCGGGAAACTCCCCGAGCACCGTTGCCGGGCGCTGGGCACCGAGCGCTGGGCACCGGGGCGGGGCGGAGCGGCGCTGCTGGCGGCCATTTCGGTGCCGGCAGCGGCGGGGCTGAGGGAGCACGGCGGGCGACAAATAAACGCAAAAAATCCCTCAAATGCGGGTTTTGGCGCTGTGGTCGCCGCCTCCCGAGCGAACCCGTCCCGTGTTTGGCTGATGCGGCCTGTGCGGCCCTGCGGGGGTGCCCGTGGGCTGGCGGTGTCGGACACGAACAGTAACCTCACCCCGGGCTCCGGCAGAGCTCTAGGGGAAACCAAGCCGTGTCCGGGCCGCGGGTCTGACCGACAGGTGCGCAAGTAGCCTGCAGGGATCCAGCGGGGCTGGGACCAGGCTGCTTTCGGTGGTGCCCAGCAAGAGGGTGAGGGGCAGCGGGCACTGACTGAATCACAGGAGGTTCCATCTGAACATGAGCAGAAACTTCTTTACTTTGAGGGTGCCAGAGCACTAAAACAGGCTGCCCAGAGAGGTTGTGGAGTCTCCTTCTCTGGAGACATTCAAGACCAGCCTGGACACATCACTGTGCAATCTGCTCTAGGTGAACCTGCTTTAGCAGGTGGGTTGGACTAGAGGATCTCCAGAGCTCCTTTCCAACCCCAACCATTCTGTGATTTTGTGATTCTGGCATATTGGATGCTCTGTGCCCCATAGGGTAGGGAGTCACCTACAACTATAACCCTCCTTTTCTTCCCTGTGGAGGTGGTCGTAATACAGGGGGTAGGCCTTTCAGATCACGTGAGTACCTGTGGGGTAGGTGGTGTAGATGTTCCCTCATTTTCATTGGCCATTGACTGGCCTTCCACTTCTGAGCCTCATACCTATACTACAGAGGCACCTGGCAGGGTGGGGTGGGCAAAGGGATGTTTTGCCTGCTACCGTGAGTGTGGACATGTTTCCATTCATCTATTTCCCTTGAACTACTGTCTTCAGTCAGTCAGGAGGAGTGTAATGGACTCTCTTGGTCTTGGTTACTTGATGGTGGCCTTTCGTGTGTCGGGGAGGCCAGTGCTTGATCCCGCCACTCTATTTCTTTCTCTGCCTCCCTGATACTTCACAACCTTTCTACTTCCTCTTTTAGCTCCACCACCAGGCTGAGCAGGTTATCCACCTGCTCACACCTCACACAGCTGTTCTTTCTCTTACCATTCCATGCCAGTGAGAGACTCTGGCATTCCCTTCAGCCCAAGGTCTGGATGGCTGCATGTTTCCTTGGCAGCTCTGTCTGTGTTGCTGCCTCCTTCATGGTAGATGCAGGGGACTTACCTTTCTTATGAGGGTCTACCATAGTTCGGCTTCTCCTGCAGGAGTGATAACCACTAACTATACTAAGCTCTTGAGCCTGCAGAGCTTCCTCACCCTTGCCACTCTCCCTTACAGCTTGATCTGCTGTTCTAACTGCCTCACCCTGGTTTGCTTGCCCAGGTTGCCTACGCTTCCTAGAGGCCATTTAAATCTCCTGGCAACGCCCCCTCCATGTCAGCCTCTCTCCTGAGATCTGGCACTTCTTGGCGTGAATGCCAGAACCACCTCTTCCTTGGGTTCCTCTGCCTCCAGGAAGCCTGTTTTCCACCCCGGTCTAGTGCTCAGCCAGGGGAACAGGCCAGTCTGGTGCTCAGCCACACAAACTAGCCGCTGCCATCGCTGAGTGCCTCACTGACTGACTGCAGTCCACTCCTGCTTTCCATCCAGCTGGTCCCTGGCTTTATGGGGGAATGTCCTCCCTTTACCGAACGTGCAGGTGACCCATAGTCCCCTTCCCGGCTTGCTGTCTAGCCCTTATATTCATTAATCCCCCTGGGTGTGCCTGTAAGAACCATTAAAAACCCTTCCCTTTACTTTTTACCTTTACCCCTTATCCTTTATTTACTCACCGACCTTTCTTCACAGACCCCTCCCCTAACCTGCTACTTGTCTGTTTCCTGAGCAGTCTTGGGAACCCAATCAATTTTCTGGGGTACTGGCAGCCGTAGAAAGGAACTGAACACCATCAATTTTTCAGTGGGCACACCGCCAGTTCTGTTTACTGTCCGCCATCCCCAAAAGGTGGAATGATCCCAGACAACCCGCAGTTGTATGGAAATTCACTTCGCTAGAGGTAAATGTTCAGAAAAAGAGACAGAGGATTAAAACAAAAACTTTATTTGAATAAAGGGAAGAGTGCACCGGGCATATCCCTGGGGGGGTCTCTTCAAAAAGGTGGGAGGATGCAGCCCTCTGTTTATCCTAGTTCCCTGGCTGCAAGTGATCCCTCCTTCTTTCCCCATTGGCTGAGGTACTCGAAGGGTACAAACTTTCCAATACGCCTGTTTTGTATCTTCCCACCAACACCCCCTGTATGTCTCCTCACTGACACCCCCTGTTAGCTGACTGGTTAAGCCTAGCTTCCCTCCTTTTATCATAAGTCTGTTGCACCCCAGTTTTGTAAAGGTGTGGTATAGCTATTCCTATCGTGGTGTTTATGTGTCTGGCAGTTTGGGCCAAATATAGTGATCGTCTGTACTGTGCACCTCAGTGTTCGCTCTCAAAATCACAGACCGGCCTTCAGATATGGAAAAATGAAAAGTGAAAAACTTTGCAAGATGGAATCAGCTGCAGTGTTCAGTGGGTCATGAAGTGTTCTGCATGCTTACACGAGGGACTTTTGTTAGGCCATTGATGTCTATCTTATTTTTCAATATTTGTTTTCTTTCTAGAAAATCTTACTTTATTTGTTCTTCTACATTATAATATTGACTGCATTTTGAGAAGAATCTCTTGTAGAAACCTGCTGGTCTTCTTTGTGAATAAGGGTGACAGTGTCTAGCTCAGTATAAGCTTGTTGCAAATTTGGGTGGCATATTCTGCTTTTCTAATAACGTGTTTCATTTTTATTATTCAGCTTTGTCACAAATGGGATTTAATTTGCTAGGCTATCTTAGCTTCCTCTTTGTTTTCCCTCTATAACGAAACTGTTTGGGAAGTGGAATTAGAACAAAATATGAATTTAGTATGTTGTCTGGATTAAAACATCCTGCTTTTTGATGAAATTTGTACTAGAATATGACAATAAAAGCACAATAGCTTATTAACTCAGTGGTAAAGCATGAGAGGAAAATGTTTAGATGATTATCTATTGGCACCCAAGTAAATTAATTGAGCAGACAGCAAAATGCTGCATTTGTGGTCAGGTTAGTTTTATGCTGTTCTGACTCTCTTAATCGGAGTGCTATAACAAAATTTAAAAGGAGGAATAAAGCCTGTTGTGACTGGCCTAAGAGTGCTCCAGGACTTTGCCTTAATTTTAATTTCTTGTGGATTGCTGCAATGCTGAGAGTGAATCCAATGAACTGATGGTCCACGTTCTCACTGCAGTTCTCATTGACTCCGGTATGAATTGTCTGATACCAGCGCATGGAGAATTAGTCTCAGCAAAATCAGACTTCTGTTAAACTGGTGTAATAAACCTGAGAGTCAGTTCACTGGTATGCTTTTTTAAGGACAATATTTTTGAATGTTATTGTATGAGTGAGATTTAGATGTCTGTTGTATGGGAAATGCTTATGTATTATTATAATTGCAACATAGTTCCTGTGAATAATTTCTGATTTTTTTTCGGGTGACTAGGATCTAGTATTCTGAAACAGGAAACATAGGGTGGGTTGTTATGAAATAAAGTTACTAAGAAGTACATTAAGGCTTGTACTATCCTGGGGTGTATTAGAAGGGGTGTGGTTAGTAGGTCGAGAGAGGTTCTCCTCCCCCTCTACTCTGCCCTGGTGAGACTGCATCTGGAATATTGTGTCCAGTTCTCAACAGTATGTAATGATGCCTTAGTGTTTTTCATATAGGCCTTTATGATCTGTTTTCCTTCTCAAGGCAAAAGGTGGAGCACAAAATGATTTGGATACAAGTTTGCAGAGATCATATCTGTGCTTGAAATGAGGAAAATGTAACTTGCCTGGACACATTCCTGTGTAAACTCATCTAGGTGTTCCTGTTCTGGCAGGGGGCTTGGACTAGATGATCCTTCAAGGTCCCTTCCAATCCTTAACATTCTGTGATTCTGTGAAGATGCACTACAGACTAATTTGCTTTCTGGAAGACTGCTGGAAGAAATGGTAGGGTAAAAAAATCCATGCTGGCTTTTAGTTTATACAGCTAGAATCACTAAAGGATGCTATGCAAGGACCTTGAATATGGTAACGGTCAGTGTTTGCTTTCATTGGAAGACAATCTGTGGAGAGCTCTGGGCTATGTAAGGACTATAGAAACAAGTACCTTGTCTGCTGCCACCAGCCTAGGGTAAAGACTGTGCTGCTGAGCTGCAAAGCTTTCTCCTAGCTTTCTGTTCTGAGTCAGTTATTTGTGTGATTTCCAGGCTCAGGAGATTGTCTATGACCATAATGTGGCAGGCGCCTCAAGGCTCTGCTGCAAGTCTCTCAGTGTTCAGTGCTGCATCAGCTGGTCTGAATCACTGTATTGATGGGTCTCTGGTGTTGTCCCCTGGCGTATGTGCCCCTTCAATCAGATTTCCTTATTGAAGCTGAAATAAAACAGCAATAAAACCACTGTATTTCTGCAGTGGCCTTCAAAAATGTTTCTGCATCTCAACAACTCTGGTGAACAGAGATACAGAGAAGTTCAGCAGATCACCAAAATTACAGTGAACATACAACAGGGTCAAGGACAAGTCTAAAGGAGTTATAACTTTAAAAAAATGCTAGTGAACTAATTCATAATTAACTAGCTTATCTCCACCAGTGTCAATAAAGCTGTAAGTCTTCCCTTAGAAGTGCCAAATTGTCCTAATAATTGCCATTATAATTCATATCCTGCTTCAAGTTCACAGTAGAAGAAAAACACTAATAAAAGAACTGGAGTGTATATCTTTGTCTTTCAGCAGTGGTCTTGTCTCCTACAAGGTATTTGGTGATGCCTACAATGACCTGTCTTCAGTTAGGCCTTTGAAATAGTTGCCAGGTATCATAAAATTCCCTGCGTATGTTTCTGGTTCAAGATAGTTCTTTCTGTCAATTCTGCTGCACAACTTCTTGCTGGCTGGTTGACACTTTTTCCCAGGGTTCATCAGTTTTGTGTGTTTGTTTGTTTGTTTGTTTGTTTTTTCCTTGGCTAGATTTAAAAAGGCTAGACCTATGAGCAAAGCTTCCACTAAGCTTGAAGGAAAAAGGATATGATCAGGAATGTAAACTCCTCTGCATTTTCTTATAGCCATTATAGTTCTTCCTTTAAAATATGTCTGTTTAGGACACAGAACTTAGCTTCTTCTTAGACTGATTGTTTTTACGTTTCTTTCAAACTGACAACTATATATATTTTTAATTTTTTTTTCCAGATTCTCATGAACATATTTTTTCAATAACAAAGAAACAAATGCAGACATCCTGTTTGTTTTCAAACCCAGACTGGGAAGTTGAGAAAGAAAGAACACATCAGCAAAAAGCTGTGATGAAAAGTATTTCCGAAAGCAAATGTTTTGAATAACCTGCACAGTGCATCTGTAAAACTAAATAGGATCCTTTCAGTGTATGTGGCCTGGTAGTAGATCATTCACTCACCTCCTCTTGCTCTGCTTCCAAGAGCGTTCCCTGAAATAAGGGGACTGATTGTTCTTCTGAGTTTATTTCAAAAGACATTAATATTGCATACTTTACAAATCTGTTCTTTCCTTTGGAGCTAAGTGATACACTCCCAAAAAATCAGAGGTTGTTCGGCTTAATGAAGTAATAAGGTATTTGTTTGATAGTATTGTATGAAGCCTTTTTTTTCCCCTAATACATTGCACGTCTGTGCTCAGTATCCCCAAAAGGAACTTGCATAGCCAGTTATTTCCATCTCCAGTAGTAAAACTTTGGAGATGGGAGTACTCTTTGATGGCATTGCAGAACCTAATTGCTGAAAAAAAATGTTTGAAGCTTCCCTATGCAGTATATCAATACAGAATGATTTTTAAAAAATACATGAGAGCTTCATAACTGAACTAGAAGAAACTGAGCTGGGCAGTATAGTGTCTTTGGAAGAGGTGTCACACAGAAGGAATGAATGGATTAGTATCTGTGAGATTGTAGGGAACAACTTCCAATCTAGACAGAAACAGAATCACTGCTCTTAACAATGTAGTTAGTATGCCTTTTTGGACAGAGCTTTATGTAGTGAAGTCAATAACATGCAAAGGGGGTGAAGAAATTGGATTTTTTTTCCCACATTCTTAGTCTTCATTGTGTGTAAAGGAGTCTTAAGGCACAGATGTACATTGAATACAATTGTTACACTATATTTAAGACGAGTGCAAGAAATGAGGTGGAGGATTCTCTGTTCTGTGTAATCTCAGCTTTAAGTGTTGTGTTTTTAATTAAAAATGACAAGATATTACAGTTGCCATCCTGTGTAGCTTGCTGAGAAAGAAAACAATTGTTGGATGTGACAAAATGTGCTGTGGGGCACAGCCAAGCCTTTGAGCATTCTTTCCACCATCACTATCTTTCTTTTCTGTCCAGAGGGAGGATGGCATGCTCTCCGGATGTGGTTGCATCTGGGGTTTTATTCCAAGCACAGTCAAGTCCACCTGGCAGGACCGTAATACTATTATACTGGCATAATGTGAATCTATTATATTCCTATGATATTTTAAATTATACCAACTGCCTCCAGTCCCAAGCAGTTTTCATAACAATCGTCAGTTCTGGTGGTTGTGATATCCAGTTACTTTTCCTGTCTGTAGCTTTTTTATTGGCTGTGGAAAAGGGCTCCTAAGGCATCTTCTCAATGGGGATGCATCCAGTGATAGCTGAGTGAGCTTTAAGACAGCTTGGGTTAGGCTAAGTGACCAGACAGGCTCTTTCTTTAAAACCGTTAGCATTATCATCCCAGACAAGCCCATGAGATCATGACACTGTCTCTTGTGTACATGACCCCATGCTAGGAAGCTGCACATATTGTGCAGCCCAAGCAAGGCTTGGGCTCAGTACTTTAGCCTCTCTACCTGCTGAGCTCAGCCTGTAATGGTTGTGCATAAGGAAGATCTTCCAAAGTAGTGTATTGTGCCTTTGGAATCTGAGGTGAAACTATGTTACAAGCATCTTGTCCTCTCTTCCTATGACAGTCTTAGAGCTCTCCAGGTCCGGACTAGGGCAAACTCAGACTTGGAATAGTTTGCCTCAGCTCAGAGATTTCACAGGCCCTAGCAAATTGTTTTGAAACAGCAGTTGGTTTTCCCCCCATGTTTATTTTTCCTGTTGTTTGTTTTGAAGCATGGATCAAGGTTGTACCTATTTCTCAATTGGTAACCAGTTGAGAGAAATCAAAAAAAAAAACCAAACCAGCAACTAAGCAGAGAGCATGACCTCAGTGAGGGTATGTTGTTTGCTATCTGCTAACTCTTATCCTGAGTGCCAGTCAAGATGCACCTCCTGAAACTTTATTAAAACAGGATCTAAACCAAAGCTACTCCATCATAAATAACATTTCATTCACTCTGGCACTTCTAATTGCACAACAGTACAAGCTTTATGCCCCTCAAAGATTTGAGGTTTGAGTGTAGCCATAGCAAAGTTTGGTTTTGGGGAGGTTTTTTTTTCCCCTGGTATATTAAAGTAAGAGAAAGTGTTCTCCTTCATGAGGTCTTGTCCTTATCTTAAAAAGTTAATAGCTCCCATTAAAATTTCTCTCTTTCTCTTTTCTTTGTGTACTCTCTTTTTACATCAGAATGCGAAGTTGTGAAACTGGAGTTAGGACATTCACATGCATTTACAAAAAAAAAGATGGCATTCCTTCAAGTTGTTGATGCTTGGTTTCTTACTTTCTTACTTGAATATTAATCTCTCATTTTGTGTCTTTATCCCACATTTCATGCTTCTTTTCACTTACAGGTTGCTTGGCATAGGTATAGTAAATTCAGCTCTTAAAAAATAATTATCCCCCTCTCCCCTCCTTTTTATGGGTTGTTGCAGTGAAATAAAAATGTTTATTAAGGCTGTAGGGAGATTAAGGTTGAAAATCTCAAGCAAGGAGCAGGAAGAATTAAATACACGTGCAGTGTGAGATAGCCATTCTAAAGCTTCTGGACAGTGTAGGACCAAACCAGACTCCCATCTTCAGACGTATATGAATGCTGCAACCCTTGCTAGCCAGACATGTCACTTTTCCTGCTTCAAATACCACCTTGTAGAGTAAAACTATTCAGGCGAATGAGTCTCACCAGGCATTAGTCATCCATCAGAATCATGCCCTAGTAAGAAGGTGTCAAGGTTTGATTGCAGGGTGACAATAAACCGTGGCAGATGCTTTGTTAACCCACTCTCCCCTCTTCCCCACCTTTATCCGCCTCCTCCCTTTTCCCACTAATTACAGGCGATTGGAAGGCAAAGAAGGAGCAAAGAGAGAGAGAGTTGGAAAAAATTAAAAAATGTTTTACTAATGCTATTAATAAAATAGAGAAAATAATACAAAATATACAAAACCAATCTTGAAAGTCCCGGCAAAGATCAGCACTGCTCCAGCAGCAGCAGAGCCTGCACGCAGAAATCCTGAACTGGACACTGCAGCAAACCAGAACTGGATTCAGTCTGTCACTAGGCCTCAGTTCGCAGGGATGACTCGCAAGGTCCTCTCCTAATGTCGACCATAGGGAAAAGGGACAAGATCCTTGTGATCTCCCACTTTTATATGATGTATCACATGAATGAGATGGAATACTTAGTTGGTCAGTTTTAGTCACCTCCTGCTTGCCCCTCTCGCGGGATGTGCATCCTTATCAGCGACCTTGCATTCCATTGCTGTGTCTACTAAAACATGTATCCTACTTTAGAAAAGTGCAGTTACTAAGAGGACTTCAGCTGAAAGGAAAAATCACTAAAAGAGCAACTTGTTTTTAACAAAACCGGGACATTCCACCCTTTATAACATACCATTCATGGCATACTTAGACCTTATCAATACAATCTAGTTAATTACTACTACTATATATATATACATATGTACATATATACACAGGTGTAGTGCATCATTTTCTTAGTCCATGGACCATCCTTTGGAAAATTCATTAAGTTCAGTTATCACAACAGTCTCCCAGGGCAGGAAAAATAGTACATCTAGTGCATCTCATGACCACTGTTTGTGGGTTAAAGACATCAACTTTGAAGAAGTTGTCAGGCGCCACTCAAGGAAGCTAGCTCTGGTTTCATCACCACTGTCTTGATCTGAAAGACACTTATTAAACACTGTTAGTATGGCAATTAACATCATGCAGTTCAGTATTGAACACTTTCACCTAAAATCAAATCCCCTTGAGGTACACACCGAACTTCTCCATCCTTAAGCATCACCTGCCAGGTGCTGCCAGGTCCTTGGGCAAAAACAGTCCCACGAATGAGCTTGCCTTTGCCTGAGGCAGGAGTAACCCAGACTGCCTTTCCTAACATATTTTTCATTTGTACTACAGCACCTTATCTCCTTCTGCAGTATGTAGAATTCCTGATTGGGCAGGCCTGGCTCAATTGGTTGATCCTCTAGTGTTGACCAACCAAGTAGCTTTTGCTAAGTGCGAACCCCAATTTTTAAAGGTTCCACCACCCAGTGCCTTTAGTGTAGTTTTTAACAAACCATTGTACCTTTGAATTTTCCTGGAGGCTGGTGCATGATAGGGAGTGTGATATACCCACTGAATACCATGCTCTTCGGTCCAATTGTCTATAAGACTGTTTTTGAAATGAGTGCCATTGTCTGACTCAATTCTTTCTGGCATGCCGTGTCACCAAAGGACTTGCTTTTCAAGGCCCAAGATAATGTTCCAGGCTGTAGCATGGGGTACGGCATATGTTTCCAACCATCCAGTGATTGCTTCCACCATTGTAAGTACATAGCACTTACCTTGACATGTTTGTGGAAGTACAATACAGTCAATCTGCCAAGCCTCTCCATACTTATACTTTAACCATCACCCCCCATGCCATACAGGCTTTAATCGTTTAGCTTGTTTGATTTCGGCGCAAGTTTCACATTCATGAATAACCTGTGAAATAGTGAAAAGGGACGAGATCCTCGTGATCTCTCGCTTTTATATGATGTATCACATGAATGGGATGGAATACTTAGTTGGTCAGTTTTAGTCACCTCCTGCTTGCCTCTCTCGCGGGATGTGCATCCTTATCAGCGACCTTGCATTCCATTGCTGTGTCTACAAAAACATGTATCCTACTTTAGAAAAGTGCAGTTACTAAGAAGACTTTAGCTGAAAGGAAAAATCACTAAAAGAGCAACTTGTTTTTAACAAAACCAGGACAGAAGGTTAATTTAAAAAGCCCAATTGTGCCTGCTTGTCAGTGAATGGAAAGGGAAGAGGAAGTGCAGGTGAGCTGCTGCTGCTCTTTTGTGCAGCACAATGGTGTCTCATAGCCCATGCCCAGAGAGACAAAAGGAAAGACAACTGGCTACAAAGGAAAACAGACTCTGCATATTTCCAGGGAAATACAGTTGCAGTGCTTCTGTAAGACTTTTCTAACCACCACAGTGCCCTACATCCTCTTCCAGCAAAGGATTTTAGGAACAAGCTCTCCTGCCCCATTAGCATCTCACAAAGTGGTGATATGTAAAGGCTGAATATTTGCTTGTTGAAAATGACAACAGACAAGAAATCTCTGGTTATTAATTCTCTTTCCTTCACATGTCTGTGATACATGTTTCCTTCATACCACTGGGCTGGAGCCTGTGTATTACTATGCAATACCTGCTGTAGCCATGGGTGACTGGCAAATGAGAGGCATGGACACAGGTGATGTTCTGGCCAAATTCCACTTTAAGCTTTGTGTTAAGGTCCATTTTCACAGCACCATTCACATTTCATTGAGAAAAAAAAGCACTTGAAGTGTGAATGTTTCTATTGTAAGGGTTCTTCTTTGGAAGTTTTTTCCCCTTCTACATTGAAGGAAAGTAAGAGAAGCATTTCATATTTAAAAGAGCCAAGCCCAGGTTGGGCTGCTGTACATACGGAGACAGACAAAACCAAACAGCGAGTAGAAACATTGAGCTCTGTTTTATTTACACTCTGATTTTTTACTTTCAATACATTTTTCTGTATGAATTTCAAGTTGCTGGATTTGCACCAGAAAAAGCATAGTAAATTTATTAGTATATATTTCATTTAAAAATCCTAATTACTGTTGGAATTTTGTTTTTGTTTTGGGGTTTTTTTTTAAGTTCATAACTAGCCTGTGGGTTAAATCTACTAAATAACATAGGATGGATGTAGCATTTTACACAACAAAATATACAATCCAGCATAGTGACCATGAAATAGAACAGGTAACTTAGATTCTTCTGTTGTCTTTCTGGGAAATAGTGTTGGGTCAGAAGAAACCGAAGTTTTATTTTTCGTTGCATCCCATTTGCTCTTTTCTCCACAACTGCTGCACAGAGTTAGGCTTGAGGGACCCGGGTTACCATTATGTAACTCAGTAGTGTGTTTTCAGTGCCTTCTCCTTCAGTTGCATACGGATTCTTTATTTTGCTTCAGCTCTCTGTAAGATAGATGTGTGAAAGGAACTGCCTGCAAAAAGTCAGGTTGAAGTACAAATTGTAGGAGAGGTGAGGAAGTTTGAATGTAAGACTGCAGTTTTGTGTTATCTAATTTTCTTGCAAATGAGTTTCCAACTTTCCTATCCACAGTCAAATACAACTTGAATTACAGCTCTACTATGTGCTGCTTTCCATCTCACACTTCTATGAAAAAATTCCTATGACACTTTACTCTGCATGGACAGAATTTCAAAAGCTCTTTCAGAACCCAAAGCATTTCTGCATTAAAGAATCCTTTCTAACATATAATACTTTAATATTCCTCCACAATTAAAGATTTGCCCAGAAAAAAAAAAGTTGGAAGCTGTGGACATGTGACATTGTTTGTTGTATTACATATAATTTGGGTTCTCCTCTTTGTCTTCATTTGTTACAAGTGATAAACATGCTTATTGGTATACTTTAAAAACTTTACATTTATTTTCATGTCTGTTCTCCTGATGTAATATGGTTTAACAACTTATAACATTATCTTTTTTAACATAACCATCTTTGGGCTTTGGAGTGCTAATATAAATCCTGACCAATAGTGACAGTAACTCTTAAAGATGCTGAAACTCTTCTACTACAACTTTATTTTTAATTGCTTATAGATTTTGCTTTTGAGAGGAAAAAAATCCTAGATTTTATGTGCACTGTATATATGGCTGCACAGAATACAATATATATAATACGTGTATTTGTTTAGCAAGAATGAGCAAAATCAGGAGCTGTAATTTTTTTTTGCCTCAGTAGGAAGATCTACTACACTTTGACCTTCATCATAATTCATGTGGCTCCTAGTCAGGAATCTGTAAATCTGCTACTAATTTAACTTATCACTGAGGATATACAGTGGGGAGTGGTGTTGCAAGCATGTCTCCTGGCAAGTAGTGATGACATATCTGCTTTGGTTTTGCATGTTTGCATTTGGTAGATCTCCTGGGATTTTTCTTGCTTATATTTTATGTGAAGAGAGCATGAACAGCACATATATATTGCTTTATTTGTGTTGGACGTCTGATGTGATTGTGATTCAAAGAGAAAAGCATAACATTGAGTGAATAGGGTTTGCAGAATTCTAGGATGTTTAGTTTCTTTTGTCATAGAGATATGGCCCAGGGATGAAGGGTATTTAAGAAAATCAGGGTAATTTTGTGAATCTGGTTTTATAGCAGATGTTTAAACTGTCTGGAGAGCCTGTGTGAGAAAGGAATATGTAGACAGAGATCTTGCAGCATGCTTTATTTTCCTCCTATGGAAATCTAATCACTTCAAACTAAACTCAGATCAGAACTACCTTGGCTGAATCATCACACTCTCACAATGTTATATGCTGTTGTCTTGTCATAGTAGTTGTAATTTGGGTACCTAGATGGTTTCCCATTCTTCTTAATAGGCTGGGGTAAAAGTCATGTTATGTCTTGTGACAGGAAGAGTGAATCATGTTAATGTCCCTTATGCAGATAAAAATATATGGACCTGAGGTAACTAGAGACCTTCATTTTAGCATATCTGAACTGAAGTATTTTGTTCTGGGAATACATTCTGAACTTTCTCTTGCTGGATTTTTCTCAAGCTGTGAATTTTGACTAAGCCCTGAATTAGGAGTAAATAGGCACTGAGTTGAAATACATGGTAACATCCTATCTAATAAATTCCTTTGCATTTGGGGAAAGAGATAATTGCTGAGTTTTATGTACTTGGTCACTTGTAAAGCCAAGTCTTTCCTTCCCATACATACCTACGCAACCAAGAGAAGGAAATAATCTCTCCTCTGTAGAAGTGCCAGGGTAAAACAAAACAAAGCAAACACATAAACAGACAAAGAAAAAGCCCAAGACAATTAATTAGTGGGCTTAGACCTTAAAAAAAATCACAAAGTATACGTCTCTGTCAGTGAGAGGTGGCAGCTCAGAAAGGAAATGAAATAGAGAGAGAAAAAAGGGGTAGGCAAGTGAAAGACAAAAAAAAAAAAAAAAAGAGATGTACTGACCTTGGTTAACTTGGAAAAGCTAATTAATAAAGAGAAAAAACATGGTTCAAGATTTAGTGTGAAGGTCACCTTTCTTTTAGGTGATGCTTATTAACAGCCTGGGGCATTACTATACAGAATGTTAGCCTGAACCACTATTATTTCTAGTAGAAGTAAGTGGGTCTAGACTGTAACATGCCAGTCCAGTGACTTAGTAGAAAATATGTGAATAATTTTGTTCTTAGACTCTCTTCTAAGCAGAAAAAACTTCTCATTGAGAAGTGTGGGGTATCAACCTTTTATATTCCAAGGTAAGACCAAAGGGGGTTGAAATGTGATCTTTTGAGATACACATGAATGAAGTAAGGGACTTCCCCTTTTAATTAGACAGTGTCCATCTTATACAGTTATAATAGCAACAACAATTCTTTCTGTTAAATATAGAACTGGAAACAAGAAGACATAAAAACCAAGTATGTGTTACCAGAGATATTGAAATGGGCAGCAGAGGACTGGTTTATACAGAGAGGGTGAGGTAATGCTGTGGTCAATTTGCTGCTGTAGAATAATTTTCAGTCTTCGGGGCAGTGACACAAAGCTAGTACCAGCAGAGAGAGCTAATAGAAGATGTCTCCAGGCATGGGGCATCTACAGCCTCTCTGGGCAACCTGTGCCAGTATTTTACTACCCTCATTGTAAAAAATTTCTTCTTCTTGTCTAGCCTGAATCTACCCTCTTTTAGTTTAAAACCATTACCCCTTGTCCTATTGCAGCAGGCCCTGCTAAAAAGACTGTCCCCATCTTTCTTATAGGCCCCCTTTGAAGTACTGAAAAGCAGCAATAAGGTCTCCCTGGCGCCTTCTCCTCCCCAGGCTGAACAACCTCAACTCTCTCAGCCTGTCCTCACAGCAGAGCTGTTCCATCCCTATGATCATCTTGGTGGCCTCCTCTGCACCATCTCCAACAGGTCTATATCTTTCCTGTACTGAGGGCCCCAGAGCTGGGTGTAGTACTCTAGGTGGGGCCTTACCTGAGTGGAGTAGAGGGGCAATATCATCTCCCTTGACCTGCTGGCTACACTCATTTTGATGTAGCCCAGGATACGATTTGCCTTCTAGGCTGCAAGCGCACATTGCCGGCTTATGTCCAATCTTCCATCCATCAGTATCCCCAAGTCCTTCTCAGCCGGGCTGCTCTCAATCCTTTCATCCCCCAGCCTGTAATGATAGCGGGGGTTGCTCTGTCCCAGGTGAAGGACCTTGCATTTGGCCTTGTGAAACCTCCTGAGGTTCACAAGGGCCCACTTCTCAAACTTGTCCTATGTGGCAGTAGGAAGTACTTCTGAGGAAGTTTTGTATACATTAGGAAAAGCTCTAATGCATCAGATCTAGTGTGATGAGGCTCCTAGAGTCCACAGTAAGTTTTCAGGAAATGCACAGTGGAAACAAAATGGTATCACCAGGGTACACCTATGGAGAATTGTGAACCCAGGAATGGTTTGCACCTACCTCACACTAATATAAATTTCACTACAAAATGACAAGTTTATGAATCATACATCTGGCTCTGTCAGAATTTCCTTCCAGCATGTTGATGGTTAAAATATGGGGGACACCAGGGTACAGCAAAATCTTCCCTGTACAGATTGTGTGCTAAATCACATGTGGTTTCACTTTGACTGCATCCTCTACTGAAAGCAGAGAAAGCAGCATAATACGTGTATGCATGCACATGCTGCACTGAAGTTCTTTAAACTACTTAAGCACTTTAATTGTGTGAAAGCCAGAATTGCCAACAGGAACGGAGAGTGGAAAGGAGGGCAGGGGTGAAGAAGTGAGAGAAAGAGTATTTCCTCAAAGACAGAAAATCCAGCATAGGCCTCAACTGTACCCATAGAAAATAAGCTCGATCTACTGCTGGATAGCTGGATGCAGGCTTTAATAATCCCAGAGTACAAAGATCAGCTGTAAAATCTTTCTTTTGGCCTTAGTTCTGAGAAAAGAGTAGAAGGAAAGTTTTATAGCCAACAACCCTTTTAATTTTAAGAAACCTGTTTACTGCTGTACCTGCTTAAATCAATGTTTGATGTCAGCTCACAAGAGTGGTTCTGAGAAAGGTACAAGAAACCTTCTCTGTCAAAGTGCTGTGGGGTACTCAAAGAACATCACCTCAACCTTGCTCCTGGTAAAGAGTAATTGGCCCGCGCCTTTAAGATGTAGGCTTGTCCTTTATTAATTTGTATCCTGCCAGGTGTAACATTAGCTAGCAGAAGATGGGCTGAGTACTCTTTGGTACTTATTTTAGCAACAGGCAAGTCAGATATAATTGTCTTAGCAGCTCTGAGGCTGTTTGCAATAGTTCATGTGTGTCTAATGGGTGAGTGATCAATATCAACTGTATTGTTTTACCCTTAAAAATTGTAGTATCATCTGTTGAATTCTCCCAACCCCTCCTGTTTTAGGCTACATACAGGTAAACCCTATTTGAATGTAAAACCAAACCTGGGCTTAACATGTTTGACAAAAATGTGTCTGTGCTAGAAAAATACTGTATTAACAAAGCAAACCAGCTCCCCTTTTAATGACTTTAAAACTAGATTGGCTGCTAGCACATGTCTGCACTTCATCATACAAGACAGTCTGTAACACTTCCTGCAAACGTGATAAAAAGCCAAGTTGTCTTCAACCCAAGTGATGTGTAAGAGGAGGAAGAGCAATCAGAAGAATGTTTTTTCTTCTTTCAGTGGGATTAACAATCTGAACGGATTCAGTGACAGAAATTCACAAGAAGATACTAAGTATAATCTCTATATGGATTTATTTTAAGTTTCTGACAAGACTGCAGAAAAGAAGCTTAAGGGAGACAAGTCACGATGAAGTGGAAAATTATTTCTTGTTAGTTACGTATTCTCTTCTACTTTGTCTTATTTATGGGGTTAGGAGACTTGTTAGTAATCACAGGAAATACAGGAAACTGTGCAACAGCCTCTGGTATGAGCCATTTAGAGTTATTACCCTACACAGAAGCTTACAGGAGGTGATGTAACTTGAGCAGAACTCCATCTCCAAGTTCTGCTTGATGCAGTTGAAGCCAAAATAGGCAAGGACAGGAAAATTCATACCTCCATTCTGTCTGGCTTTGGAATGCATGAGCTAAGAGGGAATGCATTAGCACAAATTATTCAGGGACTTAGGTAGAAGAAAACTGGGGTGATGTTTGCTGAAGCTGCATGGTCTGAACCAGCACCTTCTGACATTGCCAAAGATGCCTGTGGCTCTGAAGTCTGTTTTCTGGAATGTGAAAGTATTCAAAACCAAAGAAGAGTGATGAAACAGGAAAGTAATTCTTGGAACAGGGCTAAAGCTTTGTTTTCTCAGATAAGTTCAAGGCCAGGTTTGGGTTGCAGAGTGTTGTTATACCTTACTAGACCATGTCTCAGTGAATCCGAATGAATGTATTAGCTGGGAAACTTCTTGTATTACATGGTGAGCAAGATGCAAATATTTGACTACAGAGACAGAGGATTAGTCATGGAGAGAGTAAGGGTTTGGGGTTTTTTTCTGCTTCAGGAATATTTGTTCTATTTCGCTGAGTAGTTTTTGTCTTGTAAGTTATTCACAGTGAGTTGTGTGTACCTGAATGGGCATAGCATGGCCAGACCTTCAACAAGAGGAGATTAAGCCACCTTAATGAAACCTCTGAGCAGTCTCCTGGCAGAATTTAGCATGGTCTGTCCTCATCTGTCACAGGGCTGGCCTGTGCCCCCAACTTATCACTTTATACCCTGGAGAGACCTTAGTGGTTCTCAGTCTGCAACCCAAAGAGAGATCAGGGGGAGCCTGTGGAATTGCCAGGGTGATGTCAGTGATAAGGAGTCCCCCAAGGTACTCTGGTAGTCTTGTTTAATGGAGTGGGTTTTTGACAACCATCCTGTGGGCTTTGACTTTTCCATCATTAGCTCTAAGCTATTCCAGTACAGTGGATAGTCAAGCTCCATGTTTCTAGACATGAACACTTAAAAGAAGAAACTGCGAATCATGTTATTTGATAAAAATTTACAGTTAAAGTGCAAAGGTCCTATATTGTCATTCAAAGGTGGGATTTCATACATGAATACAACAGGGTAAGGCCCTTCTTTGTAACTTTGCTCTGCAGTAGTGTGAGGTGCTATTCAGTGCAGCTCTGCCCAAGCCTCTTGTGCCTTCTGCAAGTCTGTGCCACCTCTCAAACCACTGTGGGGAATCAAGCATGGAGGTATGTAAAGAAAGCTGCAAGGAGTATACCTTCACCATAAATCATGTTTTGTAGCTCCTGTCACTCTAAAAATGGACATGTCGGATTACCTGGGCCATTTCAGATCAGTCTTCTTTCCTCTGAAACAGAGCCTTTGTACTGCTCAGGTTGCTGGAAAGAATTACATCCTCCTGTTCAGTTGAAGGTGCTTTTTTTCATTAGGTGTTTTAAGCTCCAGTTGCTGGAGAGTTTAAAGCAGAATAAGGAAGAAGGAGATAGAATAGGAATAAATCCAAGTTTATAATGAAGTGAATTGTATTATAAAATGATTTATCACTTGACAATTAAAGCCCAGAACTGAAAAAAAAAAAAATAGAGGAAGACTTGACTGTTTGCAAATGTGTATTAGTTTGGTCCAAAATTAGCGCTCTGTGAAGTCCTTAGGAAACTGGATTTTGGTTTAGCCCAGTTTGCCTTCTGGCATTGTGTATCAATGCATAAGGTATTTGTTGTAGAAGAAATGTATCATTTTACATACCTGTGATTACATACCTGTAAAAGGTATGCCCATTCACGTCCAACAAATTTCTACTGTATAGAAAGAGGGAGATCTTTCTCTTTGTAGGTGATGCTGTGATTGCCAGGCAAAACCCATGTTGCCAGGCTAAACTCATCTGAAGACTGCTAGAGGTAATACTTCATACCATGCCAGGAAAGCTGAAGACAGTATTGTTTTCAATGGACTTTATCCTTACTGCAGCTGGCAGGGAGTTCACTGCAGCTAATTGAAACAAACAGTACTTTTGCCCCTTGAAAAGTCAAGTGGACATGTAAAGAAATTTGTAGTAATTATTGTAAGAGTAGTGCTGCATTGGTTCTGGCTTGAACTTTCCCAAATGTTGCTCTCATATACTCCTAGAAAGTGACATTTACCCGAGTGCTGAGAAACCCTCCTGTGCATGTAGCACAGTGCAGCTGGAGTTCTTCTGAGGGCAGGCAGCTGGGGACAACAAGGAGTGAGGAATGGCCACCTGCAACTGTAGAGGAGTGGAGACATGAAGGGGATGAGAGACAGAGAAATTGGTTGGAGAAAGTGCTGAGGGTGCCTTTTCAATAAGTTAATCCTTTGGTATTTTCTCTTTGGAAAACATTTTGATTTCGATGAATCCTTCAGCTGGTGGAAAGCAGCAGAGCTTGCTCATCATGTTTGGGGATGGCCACAGTTCTTGTGTAAATGTCCTCAAGGACACTTTTATATTTTGAAACACACTGTGACCAGTGCGGTATGAAGGATGCAGTGACTGAAAGGTCATCAGAGATGTTTGCTTGGGTAATGACCTCTGGCCACTCACAGAGCAATGGGATGATATTTGGGCTATACCAACAGCCTAAAGAAGTATTAAAAGCAGAAAAAAAAGATTTAAGTATTTCAAGAATGGCAAGACAGGCATGTTTATTTGTGTTACAATAAATACAACTATGAGAAACTATAGTTTTAAGTAATCAGAAAGTAGTGAGGTTAGTGTACGAGACTTGAGCTGGACAGAAAGAGAGTGGGGAAGAGAACTGAACAAAAATATATGGTAAATTCAACTCTGTGACTTCATGATGCCTGAGGAAAGACACACAAATGCGCAATCACAGCATGCAAGTGTTGTAAGGTGCTATAAAACTCTGCATCATAACTTCAGAACATGATCTTGTTGATCTGTGCCTGTTTACAAATTCTGCCTTACCAGCGCATTGTCTTGTCCTAGAATGTGGGCACAACCACAGCATTACTTAACCCATCATATTTTTAGTGTGTCCATTGTGGCTCTTTCCCCACTTCATTGTTTTTGACAGAATAAACTCTGTTGATGAGGAGTAAGCTGTAACTGTAAATGATCAAAATGTCTTCTTGTACTCACTGAGGACACCCATGGTACAATGTATTGACAGCCAGAGCTTGAGTGCCAGGAGTCTATAGCCAGCTGGGACTCCAGCTCACTTCTGGGTACAATGACAATTTGATGGTAATGAATTATTTTTGAAATGTCCTTTGTTATTAAAGTTTTCAAGCAAAAAATTACAAATGCAATAAATAACAGCAATGCATGCTAAATCTGCCATAGTCCTAAAAGTCAGAATTTTCTAGATGATCTGCATATAATGAAAAAAGCATTAGGGTCTTTTAAAGTAGTATTGGCTTCAAAGTCCTTAAAGTATTTAGAAGCCTAATATTTAGTCAGCATTAAAAAGATAAGCTAGGAGACATACAGCCGTTAGTCAAAACTCTGTTTTTCACTTGATCATTATTCAGGCAGTGATTGCTTTCAGTTTGCAGTTCTACTGTAAGTTGTTTTTTTGGTGGTTTGTTTTGTTTTGTTTTTAACAAGAAGTAGCCTAGTGAATTTTAGAGCTGTATCTTCCTGTGGTTCATTGGTTAGGGATCAGTTCAGTCAAGCAGGTAAACATATACTTAACTTTAAGGACATGTGTAAGAGCTGCTAACACACAGCTGTGTCCCAGGAGATCGCTATTCATTATTTAGATTTAATGATTTAATAGATTAAAAGACCATAAGATTGTGTTTAGATGTGCCCTGTGAGCCTCCACTTCTGTGTATTTACTCTGACATTGGCACAGGAACAGGCCAGTTGACACTAAGGGGTGTCATGCTTCACACAGTTTTACTAGTCCCTTTCAAACTCACTTGAAGACATGCAGTGCTTAGACGGTTAATGGTGTGGGCTTTTTATATTTCTTGGCAATTATTTCCTTTAAAAGTGAATGAGATTTTCCATAGCTCCAACTTTAGGTAAATGTTCAAGTGAGTTTAGAGGAAATCTCAGTAAAAACTCAATAAAAGCTTTAGGATTTAGCTCATGGGATTTTGTTGTTGGGCTTAGACTTTTTATTCTAAAGACTAAACCACTCAGCAATACATCACCATTTTGCTGGAGATGCTGTCTGCATAATATGCTTTGGAATTTACCATGGAAAACATAGACATAGTAAATGTGTTTGGGATTAAGATCATTCTCTAATTTATGTTTTGAAATGTAACTGAGCACAATTCAAGCTAAAACTGCAAGCTTTCTACTTATACAGCTTGTTCTACAAAGGTTCTCAATGCCATCTCAGGCTCAGTCTCTCCTTAAGCAATCTGGATTACAAGTCTCACAAGGAAGAATGGTAAAAACTGCTTGTGATGCGTGCTTGTACTTTCTTTTCCTAACTTTGTATTGAAGAAGTCTTACAGGTTATGTCTGGATAACACTTGAAATCTACAACTCAAAGGCTGAAGAATGCCAGGACAATAGTTTGGGAAGTACTGTGCCACATGCTCATTTTACAGTTGTGTTCTAAGTATCTAGAGCTGCTCACTGTCAGAGATTTTAAACTGGGTTAAATGAGCTCTCTAGTTTTACCTTTTCACCTGCTTCAGTCTTCATATTAAAAGCCACTAGGGTGAGGAGGACAGAATAATTTGGAAAATTAACTTTTTAAGATTTCCACTAGCTTTGAAAACTTCAAGTTTCCATGGCTGAATTTGGCCAAGATTAGAAAATCCATTCTCGTTTTCACAAAAGCTATTGCATCCTCATGCAGTGTAGTTGTATCCTGCAGAAAACCAACTGCTGCAGCTCAGAATAATGCATCCTGCTGTTGAGCCTCACAACTTTTGGATATAAAGATTTGTCTTCAACACATATCTAGTGACTGAACTGCTCTGTCTTGAAGTGGAGCATCTCCCTAAGAAGGCACCACCAGGCTGAACTGAAGTAGTTCACCCCAGCCTACCTAAAGTGTTATACTGCAGTCAATTGGACAATACTAAATAGGCAGTACAAATAAAATGTTCAAGAAAATGTCTTGCTAGGATAGAGACTTGTAGACTGCCAAAAATAATCTTATTCCTTCCAGGACTGAGATTCTCTCAGCTCTTTTGCACCTGTAAAATGAGTGTAAGCAGACCTGGGGGAGACAAAGGCAAACCTTTTGACTGAATGACGTGTGTTCTGAGGGCATCATATGTATAATATATAAGATAGAGCTATAAATCGTTCATCTTCAGGCCCATAACCCTAAATATACATTTCTTTGTGAAAGCTATTTTGTATTTATGAGCTTCCATCTTAATACTGTTGGTTTTCTGGATGTAGTTTCCTAGCAGACATCTCTGGTATGTTGATAAGGAGGGAACAATCATAAACAGATCACCTGAGCAACCTATGTATATGATGTCCATTCCATTTCATACAGCTACTAGAATAAATTCCGAGTCCATGTGAATATGGAACTTTTCCCTCCATTCCCAAGAATGTGGTGGCAGTGTGTTTACTACTGCTTTTCAGTTGTTTTAAAGGTACAGTATGAAAATTCTAATTATGAAGGCAAAAGACAATGAAGAAGATGCTTTATACTGGGTGAAAGTTATTGCTGCCTTTTAGGATTTCCTCTGTAAGAAGCTTTTGTGGTTCCAGCAGATGTCATGCACTTATCAAAGCTTGCTCTCTGTGATCATAAATACTTCTCCAAGGAGCATGCTGAGCTGTACAGCTAAAATAATGTGTCACAAATGATTCTATTATGCTACACTTGATTTCTGTAATCTCCTTAACATACTACAGGAAGCTAGTATTTCTTCAAAACTAAGTTTCTTTGCTTTTTCAGAGCTCAATCCAAGTACTTTTTGTTAAGGCTCTTTTCAAGGAACATGAGCAGAGTTTGGCCAAAACAGTTTTCTCAAAGCAATAGTTGTAATTAAAGCAATCTGAATGTCTGCCTATAATAAAAGCTTATTGGCATAAAAAGAGAAGAATGGACTCTGGAAAAAAAATAATGAAATTAATAAGAGAAAAGTATGACTAGAAGTTTCTTAAACAGGATACATTTTGAGTTAAAATATGCCATATGGTGAGAGAAAAAGGCTTAAAGTCTTTCTTGTTGTTGTTTTTCAGCTTGTGAGATAGCCTTGTACTGGTGAACAAATATAGTCTGTTTATAACGTTATGCTATGAGACCTCTGCACTTTCATAGAATTTCCTGGCACTCAGAGATTGCAGTGGTAAATTTGCTTTATAGTTGTTTGAAATTTCCTTGTAAGTCAGATTTTGGAGAACAGCTGAGTAACACCATTATCTATAGTCAAAAAAGAATTAACATCTGTTAGGGTATGTAGGAGCGAATTGGGACTCTGAGTTTCTCTAAACCAATCCAAATTCTGACATTTTCTGCATAGAAGTTCAACTGTTCTCTTGTAGTCTCCTTAGTAGTTGCTTTTTGTGCAAACAGTTTCTGACTCTATCCACAATCCTTTCCAGAAGAGACATTTCTCCCACAGGAAGCACTGAGAAATGTTTTAGAACAGAATTAGTGCTGGATTCAGTGTGCTGGTTTATTGACAAATATCCCATGGAGCTGAATGCATTAGTGGCTTTTTATTAAGGTTATCTGAAGTCTGGTCAAACTTGGATCTATTTGTGCCCTTTGCAGGGTTTAGAGTAAAATATTGAAAATGTGAAGGGTCAGCTGTCTCAGACTTTAGCCACTGGAAGACTGAGAGGAGCTCTGATTTTTTTTTTCTTCAATCTTGAATTTTCTAGTTTTTCTGGTTGAATGTGAATAGCAAAGCTAGGACTATCCAGTCACTTCTCAGAAAACATTTACAAACTAAAGGTTTTCTTAGTACTTTGAGAGGCATCTTGTTGGATATATAGGTTATAGCTCATATTGGAAAAAAAAGAGGAAGCTTGGGAATAGCAGGAAACTTCTGTTTGCAGGTTAAAGCAGACATAAGAGGGAAATTTTTCACAATGAGAACAATCAGCCATTGGAATAATCTCCCAAAGGAGGTGGTGGATTCCCTAACACTGTACATTTTTAAGATTCAGCTGGACAAGGTGCTGGGCCATCTTGTCTAGACTATGCATTTTGCCAAGAAAGGTTGGACCAGGTGATCCTTGTGGTCCCTTCCAACCAGGTATTATACGATTCTATCATCTGTGGTCACTATTTTCAGTTGAAAGATACTTTGGAGCTGTATTTCTTGAAATCACATGGAAGTTTACAGCAGTTCTTTACAGCACAACGTAAATAAGACTCCTTAGTGCATCTGATGGGTACTTCCATGGTGCTATCAAAGCCATAGGAAACTTTCAAAGTTGATACCGAGAACTATAGTCAGGAGAGGCAAGGAGGGTTTCTTTTTTTGTGTGTGTGTGTATTCTTTCTGTTCATTGACACGTATCATACTTTTGTTAGTAAATGGTTAATACAGAGATTTGGTGAGGAAAAAAAAAGCAATTAAGATTGGGTATTTTTATCCTTAATGGTGTCTAGATGAATGCTAATAACTGTGTTCAGATTTAGGTAAGTCTTACTTAATTGTAGAGCTCTGATGCACCAATTCAGGCATGGGGGTTTATGTGGCCACTAGAAACTTGTTCTGTGCGAGTAGTGTGGTCCAAAATCACTGGCGTAGCTGCTTTCATTGACAAACCTGTGAGAATTTACCATGGGAGAAAGTGTTTTGAGAGCCATCACTCAAGAAATAAATTCACTGGAGAACACACATTTTGCTTCCCATTGTCATGACAAAATTAATTCTTACTCTCTATCTCAATCAGGTCTCCTGGTTCAGTCTGCCTTTCTGTGAACCACTCTGAATTGTATTTAAAAACCTCCACACTTCTACTCTTTGTTGTCCCTATCCAGCACGTCTAGGAGCTGCTACTTTTCTGATCTTCTCACATTCTCACTAGCTTAATCTTTGCTCAGTGCCTTTGAAAACTACATTAGTCCTCAATCATTTCATAGTCTTTTTCTTTGTGCTACCTGGCACACCCTGGGTAAAAGCAAATGCAAGATCATGATTTTACTTGTCTCTGAGTTCCTGAGCATATTGTTATTATATTATTTGGCACACTTATAATATGATTCATACCTGATTCTATTGCTCTTCATTTCAGCCTCAGTACATAATTCTGGGCTAATGAAACATGCAAGTTCACAGGTTGTTGCACCAGCGTAAAGGCCTATCAGAAATTTGTCAGTTAAAAAAGATATTCCACGTGTGCATCATTAATAAATTATCATCTTTATGGTAGGTATTATACTGTAAGGTTTAAAACACACTGTCTTGCTTTAGACCCTGGATGATGGATAGAATACAATACCTGTAGATAGAAAAGCACCCTGTTTATTCCAAACGAGAAACAAACCAGAACCCTCCTTACACAAAGAACTGATATCCATTTAAGGCCTGAAATTTAGAGTAAATCTGAATCTTTACCGTGGCATAATAGGATTTGCTTTTTTAGGTTGCTTAGGCTTGAGATTCAGTTTCAGAAAAGCGGAGATAGTAAACAGAGCCAGAACTTCACTTAAATGTCAGTTGCAAACGTAAAGACTTGTTTAAAAAAAAAAAAGTTCATGTCCAGATCCTCAGCTGGCATGAATCAGACAACTTGGCAAATAGGAAGAATTTTTCTTTGTGAAAATGTGAGCTATATTACAAATCCTGCTTCCCTGCAAGCGACAGCTAATCTTTACCGAGACTGTATTATTTCACCCTGGACATGCTCACAAGGAGACAAACATAACATAAATCTTTGTTCACTCACTCTGCTTTGTAGACTAGTCAGTGCGTGCAGATGTAAGAAGCACCTTTGGGTCTTTCCATTGTTTCTGCAAGGAGTGAACTTCCAATCAAACTTTTGTCCTAGAAAAGTGCTGGGGATCTTCCTTGCCAGGGACCATAGAAGTTCACAGGACACCTGTCTTGCATGAGGTCTGGATAACTACCTTGACTTAGGAACTGTAACTTAATATCTTTCCATCAGACTTTGTTGTGCCACTAAATTGGAAAGTTAGTTAACTCACCAACATGCCCATACACAGACACTCTGACACACTGTCTTTTTCATATGACTAGGTAAGAGATGCCCAAAGGCACTGCTTTGTTGGGTCCCACATATAGTGGGTTCATGGCTGCCTTCTGGAAAGATACCTGTAAATGTTCCTGTCGCTCCCTACCATCAGACTCACCACCCGCTGGGTAGGCAGTTAGTGTTACAGATCTCCTTTTTGCAATTTACTGCAGAAATTCCTCCATATCTTCCTTTCAAACACTTAGGTGTTATCCTGATTGCTTTCTCCCCTGCCTACCTGACACTCCCAAAGCATTTCTAGGTATACAGTTACATACCTGTTTGTGTAAAATACAATTATCTTCTTTCTAACAAAATTGATGTGATTCAATGTGATGTGTTGCTTCATGTGGTTTATGGTGCAGGGTTTGGTGAAAAGTGAACTTCAATTCACAGCCTCTCCATAGGCACTCATTTTCTTTTCCATATAATACTCCATAAAATGCTATATAAAATCTAAGTTGCAAGTTAATAGGAAAAATCTTGCACAGGAAGAGGCTTTATCCATGTGCTGCAGTCTGTCTAAAGAGATTATTCAAGGCCATGTATGTGGATATAAACAGGATGTGTGATTGTGCGTAGAGAACAGTTCCTTTCTGCTTGGTAGATCCATCACCTTTACTTCTCTTTTTGTTCAGATGTATTGCTGCAGCCCAGATAATATATAAGGCAATACATTAGACAATCAGACATAAAGAAACTCCAGGAAAAAAAAAAAAGAAAAAAGTCTCTGCTCCATGGTGATAAGAATTCATGGAAAGACATGGATGGGTATGTAAAAAAGAACCATCTGCTTGTAAAAAAAGTCAAGTGAGGTTTTACTTCATTTTTCTTTGCTCCTGCTTTCAAATGGCCTCTAGACTGCCCTTTCTCCACAGTACAATTAAGCTTCCTGCGCAGATTCAAAAGCTGGATAAACTGTTAAAGGAATAATTTAGTAAGCAGAAACCTCCTGCCAATCCTAATGAAGTTTTAAAAACACAAGCAATTGGAGCCTAAGTTCAAAGACTGCAAATTCAGGTGGACGTGTAGAGGCGTTTTCCTAAATGGCCTCATGAAACAGTATTAAAATAAAAAAATATCAGTAGAAAGAGGTACGTATCACTGCTAACTAATTTGGAGACAGGAGTGGGTTCATGCAGACAATTCTTCCCTGCAGGTTCAGTAAGGATGCTGCTGGTCACCTATTTACATATAGAATCATAGAACCATATAATCATTTAGGCTGGAAAAGACCCTTGAGATCATCAAGTCCAACTGTAAACCAAACACTGCCAAGTCCACCACTAAACCATGTCCCTAAGCACTGTGTCTGCACGTCTATTAAACACCTACAGGGATGGTGAGTCAACCTCTTCCCTTGGCAGCCTGTTACAATGCCTGACAACCCTTTCAGTGAATAAATGTTTCCTAATATGCAATCTAAACCTCCCCTGGCTCAACTTGAGGCCATTTCCTCTTGTCCTATCACTTGCTACTTTGGAAGAGAGACCAACACTCACCTCGCTACCACCTCCTTTCAGGTAGCTGTAGGGAATGATGAGGTCTCCCCTCAGCCTTCTTTTCTCCAGACTATACCAACCCCATTTCCCTCAGCTGCTCTTCATAAGACTTGTGCTCTAGACCTTTCACCAGTTTTGTTGTTCTTCTTTGGATGCACTCCAGTGCCTCAATCTCCTTCTTGTGGTGAGGGGCCTAAAACTGAACACAGTATTAAAGGTGAGGCCTCACCAGTGCTGAGTACAATGGGACAATCACTTCCCTAGTCCTGCTGGCCACACTGTTTCTGATACAAGCCAGGATACTTGTCCTGGTTTTGTTAAAAACAAGACCAGTTCTCTTTTAGTGATTTTTCCTTTCAGCTAAGTTCTTCTAGGTGGCTGTACTTTTCTGAGTTTTTGCCTGCATATTTTTCCTTGGATGCTGTACTCGGTGTTGATAAGAAGACCAATGGAATGCTGAAGAAGCTCATGTTTAGATTTGTTACTGTGGTAGCCAAGAAAGACTGATAAGTTTTCCCATGTTCCTTTGTGAGAGGGGCGTGTTTGAGGAGGGGTGGACAGAACAAGTGACTTAAACTGACCAACCAGAGTATTCCATCCCATAATCGTCATATCCTTATATAAGAGGTTGATCACGAGGGTCTCACTCTCTTTGACCATGGCCGGCATCTAGAGAGGACCCTGTCTGTCTGCCTGGAAGGCCTCAGGCCCTGCATCCCAGCAACCAGTTTCCGGTTTGCTGTGAAGTCCGGCCCATGACTTCCGGGGCCTGGCCCAACTCTGCTGCTGCTGGAGTGACACCAACTCTACATTGAGCATTCAAGATTGGTTTTGTATATTTTGTATATATTTTCTATTTATTAGTAGCATTAGTAAACCCTTTAAACCTTACAACTTGAAGTCTAAGTCTCTCTTCCTTCCTCCTTATCTTCCTTATCATCTTTCTTGATCTAAAGGAAAGGGGTGGCGGGAGGTAAGAGGGTAACAGGGAGCGTCTGCCACGGTTTATTGCTGCCTTGCCTTAAACTTGACAATGCTCTTGGCCACCTGGCCACACTGCTGGCTTATATCCAGCCAGCTGTCAACCAACACGCCCAGGTCCTTTTCTGCCAGGCAGCTTTCCAGTCAATTTTCTCCAAGCCTATGGCTTCACACAGGGTTGTTATGACCGAAGTGCGGGACCTGGCACTTGGCCTTGTGGAATCTCATACAATTGGACTCAGCCCATTGATCCAGCCTGTCCAGATCCTTCTGTATGGCCATCCTACCCTTCAGCAGATCAACACTCCCACCCAACTCAGTGTTGTCTGCAGACTTACTGAGATGCACCCGATCCCCTCACCCAGATCACTGATAAAGATATTAAACAGAAGCATCTCTCAATACTGAGTACTGGGGAACACCACTTGTGACTGGCCACCAGCTGTATTTAGCACAGCTCTTTGGGCCCAGACATCCAACCAGTGTTTTACCAAGTGACGAGTATGCCCATTGAAGCAAGGAGCAGCCAGTTCCTCCAGGAGAATGCTGTAGGACATGGTGTCAAAGGCTTTACAAAAGTCCAGGTAAACAACATCCACAACCTTTCGTTCACTAAGTGGATCACCTTGTCATAGAAGGAGATCAGGTAAATCAGGCAGGACCTGCCATTCATAAACCCATGCTGACTGGGCCTGATCACCTGGTTGTCCTGATATGATTATGATTAAACTCACTCATACGAATATGTTAAACTCACAGAATGTATATTAAATGCTAACTCAGAGAAAGCAGCATTGTTGTAAAATGGTTGAGGGAGAAAAGTTCTTCTCCCACTGCAAAAAGCAACTCATGCTTCAGGGTGTTGCTGGTAATATCAGTCCCTAGGCCAAATCAGGCTCCATGGTAAATGACTAAATCTCCACTCATAATTCATTAATGTCTTACAAATAACAAGAAAAAACCTACATAATGCAATTAAAATTCAATAACAAGGCTTAGTGGCAGCAAGAGGCTTAACATAAAATCCTTATTAATGCAGACTAAAGCTTGCATTACTCTTGTAGTGTTAATAGTTTTGTGTGTTTGGTTTTGCCTTTTTTTTTTTGTTCCTAAAGAGGCCAAGACCTGACCAAAATATTTTATTGATGTAAAATAGAGTGTTAAACAACTGGACATCAGCAGGAGTGATGCCAAAGCTAATACATACTTTGCACAATAGAAGTATTTTAGCTCTGTCCCCTACATGGTCTATCATATTGTGGCTGTATATGATGACCTACATCAGCGCTGCTGTGATTTGAAAAATATATCTAATCTAAGAAAATAAAACCCCACACTGCAACATGTGCTGTATCAGAGTGGAACAGCATAGTCCCAGTCTGTGTCCTAAAAGAAGCTCAGCAGCTCTTGCCTTGATAAAATTAAAACAGCAGATTACTCTATTTCAACTCAAACTAGAAGTTTCTTGGTAAGGTGATGCTTGAGCCCTAAAATCACAAGAGTTGTGGCAGACAGTGTGGACCCCTCACATCCACCTTGTGAAATCCCTCCTGTCCTTTTGATGTCCATACTTTTTTCTAGTCACTCATCTTTTGTCTAACAACCAGAGTAGACTCTTTCCTACATATGGGATAGGAGCAAGCTGATCATGTTGGGTAGAGCAGATCCATACTCCTTCTACCTGTCATGAACACAGCATGTGATTTTGAATCATTGGTGTTACACTGTCTCTCAAGGGAAGCAGGGAGATGGAACCCTGATCCAAGCCTGGCTGCTAACAAATATCCCTCAGGTCAGATTAAGCTCACATCTTCTCCCATGCAATTCCACCAATTGCTAGGACAAGCTCTGTCAGTGAGCATTCACCAAGTTTACTGTGCACCAAACTTCATGATACCATTTTTGCCATGACTTTTCAGCTGTGATTTTATTTGAACCACGTGCCTGAATATTAGGTCTTTGGCAGCTTATTCACTTTTTATTCTGAAGTAAAGAAAGCTAGCTTAGCTCTCACAGAGTCACAGAATGGTCAGGGTTGGAAGGGACCTCTGGAGATCATCTAGTCCAATCCACCTACTAAAGCAGGTTCACCTAGAGCAGATTGCACAGGAATGTGTCCAGGCAGGTTTCAAATGTCTCCAGAGAAGATGACTCCACAATCTCTCTGGGGCAGCCTGTTCCAGTGCTGTGGCACCCTCAAAGTAAAGAAGTTTCTCCTCATATTCAGATGGAACCTCCTACATTTCAATCTGTGCCCATTGTCCCTCATCCTGTTGTTGGGCATCACTGAAAAGAGTCTGGTCTCATCCTCTTGACACCTACCCTTGAGATATTTATAAGCATAAATAAGATCATCTCTCAGCCTTCTTTTCTTCAGGCTGATGAGACCCAGCTCTCTCAGCCTTTCCTCATAGAAGACATGTTCCAGACCCTTAATCATCTTCGTAGCCCTCTGTTGGACTCTTTCCAGTAATTCCTTGTTCTTCTTAAACTGAGGAGCCCAGACCTGGATGCAGATGTGGCCTCACCAGGGCGGAGTAGAAGGGGAGGAGAACCTTCCTCAACCTGGTGGTCACACTCTTCTTAATGCACCTCACGATATCGTTGGCCTTTGTGGCCACAAGGGCACATTGTTAACTCATGGTCCACCTGTTGTGAACCAGGACTCCCAGGTCCTTCTCTGAAAAGCTGCTTTTCAGCAGGTCAACCCCTAACCTGTACTGGTGCCTGGGGTTATTCCTGCCCAGGTGCAGGAGCCTACACTTGCCCTTGTTGAATTTCAATAGATTCTTCTCTGCCCAGCCCTCCAGCCTGTCCAGGTCTTGCTGAATGGCAGCACAGCCTTCTGGTGTATCAGGCTCTCCTCCCAGTCTTGTATTATCTGCAAACTTGCTGAGGGTGCACCCAGGCTTTTCATCCAGGTCATTGATGAATAGTTTAAACAAGACTGGACTCAGTACTGATGCCTGAGGACCACCACTAGCTACAGGCCTCCAACTAGACTCTGCACCATTGAACTTTCTATCCCACTTCCCCCATCTTTTTTATTTTTTCCCCCTCCCTTAAGAAGACTAGTCCTCCTAGGAAGAACTCAACAAGTACTGACATTTATGGCTGATGTTTACTCACTCCTTCAGAAGAGAGCTGTGCTTGGTTTGACAGCAAACATCTTGGCTAAAGAGAGGTTCTTAGACGCTGAACTAAAACTTAAGCCAGTCTGTCCAAGGTTGTTTTTTTTAAACTCTTGCTACCTAGGTTGAAGTAATTGCTACAAAACACAAACTGGTGCTTTATTCATGGTGTCCCAGGAAGAAAATACTGTGTCCCTGAATTTTTCATAAATATTTTGCTCAAACCTTGAGTCTCTGCTAAATAACCCTTAATAAACCACTGAGAGCTATTTTGCCAGGTTCCAAAAATATTATAATCTTTATTTTGTTAGCGTATTCTAAAATAGCCACTTGCTATGCTAACAAGAACCTCTCGTCTAAACAACTCACCATCCCCAAAACTGAAGACCAAACTAACCACCATGTTACACTAACCAAAGCAGACTTTTAGACTGAGAATTACCTGCTTGATTGACACAGCTGAAATACCTTATACAGATTAAAACATAATCTCTGCTGATTTATCTTGTCCACAGCATATGCTTTCACTACCTTTGTTGTGATCTTGGCCTATAATTTTTCATTTAGATGAAAGATTATTTGTTTTCTCTCGTCTTTACTCTAGGCTTATGCCAAGCTGGGTAAGTATTTGTGAGATGTAGAATTCTTTCTCCATAACTGACAATATAAAAGGGCATTGTCACTCAATTGCGTAAATTGTTAACCCTTACCTTTTGTAAGGAATGGATTTATATTTGGTAATCAAGGAAAAGAAGCAAGCAGTTTTTCCAGCCTTTTAAGACTAGAAACTTCAGTGTGAATATAACAAAGAAAGAAGCAGCTGAAAAGAAATATAACAGCAGGCTTTCCCAGAGGGAGGTACAATAAAACCTAAGAAAAATGCTTGGAGGAAAGAGGAACAAAAAATCCTTTATGTTTTAATAGATTATTTTCCTGCACTTTGACACACATCTGCATGGCAACCAACAACAGCAACAGGCTATAGCTGAAAATTGCAGATAAATTGATTATCTCATGTAGCACTGCATATCTCACATGCAAAACTAACTGTAAATATTTAGATAATCTAAAATCAAATGTTTGCAGATAGATTTTTTTCTTCTACCTTGTGCATACTGTGGGGATGAGGGACAATGGAAAGAGCAAGTAGCTAACTTCTTAATTATTCAGGTAAGAGCTTCTTTGCTTAAAAGGCAGTAAAAATGTACTTTAATTCTGATATTGATTTCTATTAATGCACTTGCATATCACCTTGGTAGAGTAGACCATATTTGAAGTCAGTGAACATACAAATTTTGTTCACTTTGAGACACTTCTGTACTCTCTTAATATGAATAAAAATCAAATCTCCTGGGGTCAAAAGGGTTCTTCTCCTTTTCTAGGGTTAAGTGCTGCCTCAAAAGGGAGCAGGGTAGGTGACACTGGGCTAGGCAGAAGATCATACTTAATTGTTCAAAAGCCACCACATATATCTAGCTCTTGGTATGTGCTGTTTCATGTGATGTGCTGTTTCATGTTACTACACATTTTCCAAAGTTTGGTCCATTTTTAATAAGTCCTGTTAATGTTTTCAAGCATCTGTAGTTGGCAGAAAATATCTACTTTGAAGGTCTCAGTTCTTAAAGTTCTCTGTGGACCTATTTTGGAGTTTAGCTGTTTGGCTGCTTGTCACTATAACATATGAAAATTATGAGCAGAATTAATTTGTATTATCATGTTCTGGCTTCATTGAAGTTAGACTAAAAGAAGTTTCAGTCTGCTGGGTTTCGGATGAGCATTCAGGATGCTTCATTTGTTTGAATAGCCGTAGAAGCTCAGCACAGTGGAACAATTATTTCTTTAACTGAGGTAATCATTTGCATGTTTGAAAGATCAAAACTGCTAAAATGCATTATGTACTGTTTTGTGGTACTTACCTATGTACACAGGTACCATTGACATAGAGATTATATTAGCAGTGTTCAGTTGCATAGGAGGGGCTCATGTTGTTGGTACACTTTTGGCTTTGCATTTGAGTCCCAGGGCTGCCCATGAGTTGGGGTGCAGTTGAGTGCCACTCTGCCATGCTTTACGTTTTTGCATCAGCAAGAAGATCTGAAGCATAAGAAAGCCTTATACATATTAGAGCCCCTTCTCTGCATGCTTTAATGTGGCACTGTGGCCTTCATGGTATGGAGAAAGCTGTGCATGTGAGCATGCACTAACGTCAGTGACAGACAGCAGAGGAGTAGGACACATTCAGAGGGATCCTATCCGTAAGGGCCCAGACTCTGCCCTATAATACATCTGTATATTTTCCATTGATGTAAATAGAAACTTCTTGCAGTTATGTCATTATGTGACTGCAGGTTTTAGGTGCAAAAAGTTCTGTATTCTTCTCGAGCTAAATATTGCTTACAAGATGCAAATAGAATGAAAAAAAACCAAAAACAAACAAACAAAACAAAACAAAACAAAACAAACAAAAAACCCAAACAAACAAACAAACAAACAAAAAAAAAAACAAAACAAAACCAACCAACCAACCAAAAAAAACCAGCACAAGGAGGATTACTCAGTCCATAATAATCATTACCATGATTCAGAGGTCAAACAGATTTTCATCTTCTAGTAATTGGATAGAAAATTTCTGGTGTAAAATACTGATTTTGTCATGTGCTACACAAGAATCTTCTCTTATCCTTCACATAAGGTATTTATTCCATTATTGTTTCCCTACTTTTCCCCCTCACCCCCTTCCCACTCCCCACCCCTCCATAACATACTCAAAAGCCTAGAACAATGCTTCGTCACTGGTCTAGTCATAAAAATCTCTTTGCTAAGAGCATTGCTAACAGTGCAAATTCTTAGATTATTATCCCTCATATTACCATTTTCCATGTGATGATATTAATCTGTCAAAGCTTTTTATTACAGATCTGCATTAGCATATTTTAGTATTGGGTCTTTTTCTTTAAAAAATCCATACCAATCAAAATTTCAGTCCATGTTGAAGTTTCACTTTAAGAGCTGGAGAGTGTAAAACACATATTTTGCAGTTAAGGGAAGCACACAATACAGTAATAAGTTCCTGGAAATTTAGCAATATTCTTATAGAGCTTATTTCCTTCTCTTCTCAGAGGTTATTTGGATACCTACGTTCTACATGACAGAACTTTTGAAGAAGATGGTTGATATCATGTGAAAGCTCTGTGTTGTTTGACTACCACAAGCAGGGCTGGCTTTGGTTCACTTGGGGCATAATCCTGAAGGACTCACTACAGCTGTGGGAGTAGGTCCACCATCCCCTCCCTTCATGAATCTTTATTTCTATGCTGACCTGACTGGGAGTGGACAGACGTATCTGCCCAGCAAACACCATGCTGTTGCTTAGAAGTGGATGGGAATAGAAATAAGGTGTGAACACAACAGCAGGCCTGCTTCTGCTTGGGCAGACTTATTTCAGCGATGGTGTCAGGGGAATGATATGATCCCATTGTCTGTGAATTAGAGAAAAGATCCACAGTAGAAGAAGCAGATATTGTGAGGTTCTTTCCTTTGGATGGTATGAAGCTATAGGCATGGCATCAGGTGGAAAAGGGTCCAGGAAACCAGACTAAACATAGCCCAAAGCAAAATCCTAGAAAGACAAATAACATAATTAAGTGCCTCTGTTTACTGATGCATTCCTGTTCTGCCTAACTATTTGCTAATGGAAAAGCCTCTGAGGTTTTCTTTTGAATTACTTTGAGCTGTCCATATTTCAAAGTTTCGGAGGAATATATATAATCAACCTGTAGTAAATAATAGGTCTAAACAAGTCACACATTTGTGTTCAGAGTGCAAGTGAAACTAGATGTAGTCCTCAGTTGCAACATTTGGATCCCAAGTTCCTTGATTTTGTGGTACACTTTGACCAGTGTTTTCATGGCTTTGTGACCCATGTGCATGAAAACTGCAGACACTGTCTTATCTTTCTCATAATTCTTTAAATAACTGCTATGCACTTCATCCCCTGGCTAATCCTCATCTATCTCTGATACTTGCATTCATAAGTCTTCAAGAAGTAGGCATGCCTCACAATTAGGCTGTCAGAATATGCACTGATATTCTTGTTTGTTATTCCACCATCAGCAGTACATTTTGTTGCAATGACCGTTGTAAAATATTTTAAAATGTACAAAATAAAAATTACAACACTTGGAGCGTTTTTTCTCCCTTAAAGTGAGTATCCTCTAACACATTTTCTGCTGTGTTACTTTTTTAACAGTGAAATGTATTGCAAAAAAAAATGCCATTTCACTTTGAAATGGAAAATCATGGAACTATTTGCGTCAAAATTACTGAATTGTTATTACATTTCTAATCATAACTTTCTGTTGAGAAACTTTATGAAGACAAAAAGCTGTACCGTTTATAACAAAAAAATGTTTTGATTCTCTGGAAATGGTTTAGTACTGACAGCATCGAAACTTTATGTGTCTTTTCAGATCTATTTTAGGTCTGTAGACCTCAGTCTACTGTTGTAAAGACTTGGTTTCCTTTTCCTAAAGTCTTGACCTAATCTGGCATAAGACCAGATCTCAAAATATATATTTTCTTGATAACAAAAAAATTGTTCTTTATCATATTTAAGTAGACAGTTGTAACTTTTAGGGAAACTGTATGTTTTATTTGTAGTAGTATTTTCAGTATTTTTTGAGTACATTTTAGTATTTTCTATATAAAAAGGGATTTTATTGCTAATGATTTCTCAGGCATTGAGAAATAGACATGGCTTTCAAAGTCCTACACTCATGTGCATATCACTTACTCAAATCACTTACACCAGAGTTAGTAAAAAAAATTTTTCCTCTAAACACTGCCAGTTCAATGAAAACAAAGGCTTTCTTGAGGAATGCATAGTTTTCTGACTAATTTTCAGTGGCAGTTTTTCAAGTCTCATTAGAACCAAGTTGAATAAGATTCTTTTGACTTCAGCATTCTGACTATATTACAATAAAATGTAATGTTGAAATGAAACATTTTGGGAAGATTAAGTGTTTTGGAATGCTTTGTTTTGCAAGTAAATCTACATTTTTAAACTCTTTTCCTGAATTGGAATTAAATAAGGTATTAGAATCTGCATTTTCCCACTAACAGAAACTTTATTCTTCACCTGTCTCTCCTAGCTAAGTAGACAGCCGTGATCTTTGGGGAAACTGGATTTTCCAGCTCAAGACCAATAGTTTAGTCCGTGAAACAGCTGGGATGATGTGTCTCAGGAATTAATTGTGTATCTATCTCCCATCATTTGAGAGATAATCACAAAAATACCTGGAAGGCTACATCTTTAGAAGAACAAACAATTGCCATTTCAGGGACTTCTTCAAAGCAGTAAATATACAGTGTTTGTGAAATGTGGGAAGTGATTGAATATGCATCAGAATCCCCAGAACTAATCCAGACTTTCCTCTCAATTTTGGCATCTTGTGCTATAACTATTCTTTGATTTTCATTTTTCATTCTAGTGCCAACAATATGCCTAAGCAAGTAGAAGTGCGCATGCATGAAAGTAATTTAAGTCCAGTGGAGCACAGATCCAGGAACATATGTGTTCAATTCTGCCAGTCGCTCCACAGGAATCTGCTCCTGACACTTACAGTGTTCGGTAAGCTACATCTGCTGGTCTAGAAATTGTGTGTGTATCTACATTTGTTCATGTAGTACCACAGACCTGTCTGTGGTCATCAGCTGTTCCGCCTGAACAGTCAGAGAGTAAATAGAATGCCCATAGGCATGATCACTTTAGTTCAGGTATGCAGTGTATTACTGACACAAGACAAAGCAAATCTATACGACTGAAATACATTACAGAATCACAGAATGGTTAGGGTTGGAAAGGACCTCTGGAGATCATCTAGTCCAACCCACCTACTAAAGCAGGTTCACCTAGAGCAGATCACACAGGAATGTGTCCAGGCAGGTCTTGAATGTCTCCAGAGAAGGAGACTCCACAACCTGTCTGGGCATCCTGTTCCAGTGCTCCGACACCCTCAAAGTAAAGAAGGTTTTCCTCATATTCAGATGGAACCTCCTGTGCTTCAGTTTGTGCTCGTTGTCCCTCATCCTATTGTTGGGCACCACTGAAAGGAGACTGGTCCCATCCCCTTCTGATATTTATAAACATTGATGAGATCCCCTCTCAGCCTTCTCTGGGCTGAACAGACCCAACTCTGTCAGTCTTTCCGCATAAGAAAGGTTCTCTAAGCCTCTAATCATCTCTGTAGCTCTCTGCTGGACTCCCTGCAGTAATTCCTTGTCCTTCCTAAAATGGGGAGCCCAGAACTGGATGCAGTATTCCAGATGTGGCCTCACCAGGGCAGAGTAGAGGGGAAGGATAACCTCCCTCAACCTGCTGGTCACACTCTTCTTAATGCACCCCACAATACCATTGGCCTTCTTGGCCACAAGGGCACATTGTTGACTCACGGTCAACCTGTTGTCAACCAGAACCCCCAGGTCCTTCTCTGAAAAGCTGCTTTTCAGCAGGTCAACCCCTAACCTGTACTGGTGCCTGGGGTTATTCCTGCCCAGGTGCAGGAGCCTACACTTGCCCTTGTTGAATTCCATCAGATTCTTCTCTGCCCAGCCCTCCAGCCTGTCCAGGTCTTGCTGAATGGCAGCACAGCCTTCTGGTGTGTCAACCACTCTTCCCAGTTTGGCATAATCTGCAAACTTGCTGAGGGTGCACCCAGGCTCTTCATGCAGGTCATTGATGAACAGTTTGATCAGGGCTGGACCTAACATTGACCCCTGGGGAAGCCCACTTACTACAGGCCTCCAACCAGACTTTGTACCATTGATTACAACCCTCTGAGCTCTGCCATCCAGTCAGTTTATGATCCATCTCACTGTGCATTCATCCAGCCTGCACTTCCTGAGCTTGCCTGTGAGGACATTGTGAGAGCCAGTGTAAAAAGTCTCACTGAAGTCAAGGTAGACAACGTCCACTGCTCTTCCCTTGTCTACCCCACCAGTCATACCATCACAGAACGCTATCAGGTTGATCAAACATTATTTCCCTTTGGTGACCCCATGCTGACTACTCCTGATAACCTTCTTTTCCTCCACATGCTTGGAGATGATGTCCAGAATGAGCTGTTCCATCACCTTTCCAGGGACAGAGGTGAGGCTGACTGGCCTGTAGTTTTCCGGGTCATCCTCTTTGCCCCCTTTTGAAGGCTGGAGAGACATTGGCTTTCCTCCAGTCTTCAGGCTTTGAATGGCATATGATTTAAGTCCCAAGACCAGTCAGATCAATGTCATTCAGTAGAACTAAATGCACCACATATTCTTCTTTCAGTTATTTGGAAAAAAAAAAAAAAAGAAAAAAAAAAGACAAAAACTCATCAAAATTTTCTTTAGTTAATCTTTTATCTCTCAGGTCATGCTCTGCTGCTTTAAGGCTTGTCCCCTTCTCTGTAACTGTAAGCCACCATTCCATTTTCTCATCCTGAATATTGCCTCTGGCTTTCGCAGATTCCAAATATGGAACAGTTTGACATTTTATTGTGGTTCGCTAGCTCTTTGCCCATTTCTTTTTCACTGAAAGCCTAACAGCCAAATGCAGCAAATTCACAGAAGTACTTTGCTCTGTTATTGTTCGAATGACTAGCAGCAGTTGGTCTTGAGCTGCAAATTTCACATCCATATTTCTCAGCCTTCAAAACCCATAGTGCTGAAGTGTTTAGACAGCATTTTCTTTGAATTATATTTAGAAGGTGCCTGATGCAGTCCCAGAAAAAGTTTTAAATATATATATTTTTTCCATTGTATCAAACTGATACTTCAGAGAGCCATAGTTGCTGCAAATCACAACTCAGACTTTGCTGTCAAGTTTTATTAGACTTGAGACTTGGGCTTGGAATGAGGGTGTAATGTGTATTTACATCTTGGATGTAAATATAAATTAACCATTCACAAGTATCATATTGTAATAGTAAACATGGTCTTTTCTTCCCTAGACCTCTCAGTCCTGAGAGGGGGGTTTAGGTGTTATCACTGTACAAATCTAAATAAGTCAGGAAGGGATGTTTGTGATTTGAGAACATTACCACAAATAGAAGAGAGTGATGCAGACCATCAAAGGGAAGGAATAACAAATGAGTACTAAGAATCAAATTTTCTTCAATGATATGTGCAATGTTGATCAGGCACTCTTTTCCAAAACTCTCCAAATAAAACTTGAATCTCTCTTCCTCACAAGACTATTCTAGCTTTTATGCAGGGTTTTTCTTAGGCTGTAAAACAGCTACTCGCGGTGACCTTGTTTTCAACTGGTACCATTCTTATGTTGAGAGATAGATGCCATACTCCAAAGAACTGGGTCCTAAACCCTGGCTCTTCTGTCAGTTCTGTATGGCCTTATATAAATCAGTTCACCTCTTGGTGCCTCAATTTTGAACAGCTGTAGAACAATTATATGAATTATATTTTACTATCCCTCAATGTATTGCAAGGCCCACACAGGTAGTAAATCTCAATATGTTAGTAAACCTCAAAGTTAGTAAACCTTAATAATGTTGTAGTTTGCAGCAAATCTGTATTTGCAGAAGCAAAGTAGTACAATAGGTGTAAGCTCAGCTGGCAGAAGATTCTACATCAGGACCACTCCTCTTTAATCATGAGATATATGGTAAGCATGTTACAGCCTCATATTAATCAGAAGGCTAAGCTTTCTAAAATCTATCTCTGTACCAAAAGTTAGTGGCCTTGTGTAAGTTTTTCTCCCAGGCTATTCTTGTGTATAATCGATGTGCACTCAGGTATATTTATGTTACCTACCTGCTTTCTTTTATTCTTCCAGGAGTCATCCTGGGTGCTCTATGTGGAGGCTTTCTTCGTCTAGCAACACCTATCGACCCTGACATCATCATGTTGATAGCCTTCCCAGGAGATATACTTATGAGGATGTTAAAAATGCTGATCCTCCCCCTAATTATCTCCAGTTTAATCACAGGTAAAATCTATTAGCCATAAATACTTTAAGATGCTTGCTGCAGATATCAGCTGGTTTGCTTTCTGTGATGTAGGAAGAATAATAGTATGATCCTGTCAGGGATTTTGCAGTTGCAGTGTGTATTTCAGAGTTAATTTCCAGTTAAATTAATTTGCTTTAATATGTAGATGCTCCAATTAATTTGTTTTCAAACACAGGCATACATACTACCTTCCTGAACATTAGAAATTTCTTAATATGCTGTTTCATATAATTGCTGGATTGGACCTTGCAAATAAGATGGCATGACACCGGTGAGCCTAGCCTTCTTAAAGCTGTGGTGTCAACCAGACCATGGCCAGTTTGCAGCAGTCAAGGGCAGAGAATGGTGTGCTAGCTCCTCAAATTAGTAGTAGCAGACATTGTTCACATAAGATCTGGAGGGAGAAGCTTCAGTAATCTATTTAGTGTAGAGAATTTCACAAAGACAAAGATAGGCACCTGGAGGCAGTCATTAAACTTCACAAATTATAAAGGATTTTGTTTGATGATTATTGAATTGGATATTGAGTCTCAATATATTTGTTTGTTTCTTAAAATAAAACATCTGCAGGACTATCTGGTTTAGATGCTAAAGCAAGTGGCCGATTGGGTACAAGAGCCATGGTTTACTACATGTCCACCACTATTATTGCTGCTGTGCTGGGTGTGATTTTGGTTTTAGCCATCCATCCAGGGAATCCAAAACTCAAGAGACAGCTTGGTCAAGGGAAGAAGAATGATGAAGTATCTAGTCTGGATGCTTTCTTGGATCTGATCCGAAACCTGTTCCCTGAAAATCTGGTCCAAGCATGCTTTCAGCAGGTAAACCTTCTACACATTGTTAATATTTTTTTATATCTTTGACATACCAGGGACGTGTGTAGAGTTAATCTAATTGTTTAGGTGAATGACAGAAACGATGATGCAAAGAGAAATAGACATCTTAAGTCTTGAGCAGGTACATAAAAGAACTTTATTTATAGCTGTTTTGTTTTATGCTGTAGTAATTTAAATTTGTAGATTTCTTTTTAAGATGGTTTTTGGCTTGTAATTAAGTAAACCTATATTTTTTTAATCACTTTTTCTACAATATGTACAGTCATGAGTGCTGCCTTAGGACTGAACAGTTGATGAATTATGGGGTCTTTCACCCAGGTTGAATTTGATCTTGCTTGTTAGTTACAGAGCTGATGATTCTGCAATGCCCTGTTTGTAATATATGGATAATCTTGATTCCAGCTGGTTGCCAGTAGCAATGTACCCCAAAGCCCAACCTCTCATAAGTTCTATTGCTGTATGAGAGTCCAGACTAGGTAGAGATAATACAATCAAGTGGCTGACGCACCTACAGGTGTCTCCATCAGGCCAGGTTTGAAGCATGCTGGGAAAGAAGGAATGCTTGCATCCTGTGTCGCTTGCTCTGTAGGTAGATAATTTTTAATCAAAATTATTTCACTTTGAGGGGTAAAATAAATAAAATTTGCATGCTTTCTAATTTCTGCTTAAGAATATTATATTTTTTTTGTGTAAGCTGCTTTTTCCTACAACTATATTGTTTGTCAATAATGCAGATTTTTTTTTTTTTTTTTNTTTTTTTTTTTTTTTTTGGGTGTAATGGGGTTTGTTGCCAAACATGTTCTTAAATGTTCTTATGTGAAATGGCATGATAGTTGGAGCTGTGGTTATGGCCAAAGAATAACATGAAGAGCGGGGAGGGAGAAGAGGCCATGTGGGGTGGAAGAATGGAGGTCAACCTAAGGGCTTGGAACATTCTTGACATTTCCAAATCATCATGGAAATGTCAGTCATGTGGTCAAACTGTGGGTGCCTAAACATGACACGTAATGTGAAATGTATTTTTGCCAAATTGAGTGAGGGGAGAGCAGGGTGCTTGTGTTTTTTTCTTCCTTTCCCTCATTTGAACTGTGGAAGAGAGAAGAATTAAATTTCTGGTCAGTTGACAGTGGTCAGATTTCTCAACAAAGGACAAAAAGTGGAAGAAAGAAGAATTAAGCTACCCATGTCGGATAGTTCTCTTGAAACCTTAATATTGCTTTTTCATTGTGTGTAATATCAGTGTTTATGTATTGGGGTTTTTTTAATTTAGTCAAAAAAGTTACTGAGCTTTTTGGCTTTCCAGTGTTGAGTTTTATCAGATTCCAAACTAATTGCCAGTGAAAGCCTCTGCCACAAAGCCACCTTTCATTTGCAAAGTGTCATGCTCTTTTCCGGATGGAACTTGTGCCCATAACTCCTCAGTGAGGAGTTAGACTTTACTTGCCTCTCTATTTATTTAGGTGGAAAATTAACTGCTTTTAATGGTGTCAACATGTATTTTCTCTTCCTACATGTATACAGACTCTCTCCATGAGCATCTACTGTTTCCAGGTTGCCTTAAGAGGGAGCAATTTTTTGCAGAAATCCTGCAAAGAATTATTTTGAAGGGTGCACAGCTATGGTACTGTGTAGCCATACTCTGCGGGAGGATTTCACATGCCTTCCCTTTCGAACAGGCAGAAAGCGATGAAGGGATCCACTTACAATTTTGAGATAGTTCATTTGCAAAATAAAATCTGAACCATCATGGGATTTAAGTATCTCTGGAATTTTTGTATGGTCCACAAGAAAGTCATAATTTATAATGAAAACTGCTATTCCAGCAGAGACTTAAGATATTATTGTGCCATGAAAGAGAATGGGACTATCATCTCTAAATATGACTGTGACATTCAAATGGTTTTCTGGCCTGAAATGTTGTCAGAATCTAAACTTAATGTTAAGCTCAGGATTTTTAGTGACTGTGACCCTGTGCAAACAAGGGCTTAGGACCTTTGACTTAAGTCACTGTACTGGAATTTGTGAGTGTGTAGGCGTAGAGTCTTATGTTTTAAGTTCAATTTCTGTGACTCTGTTCTTACATTCTGGATGCATCACACAAAAAAATATTGTGTTGACAACATATCTCAGATAAAATTTAGCTCTGGAAAGAAGGTAAATGTGCAGGGTTGTTGGTTTGGTTTGGTTTATGATAACCAAAGAGTTTCTTACACAAAGCTCTGTGGTTTTTCTGTCTACATCTCCCTCTCTAGATTTAGACAGCAGGTTTTGAAAGGGGAGACCTAAGCTAGTTTAAAACCTTATAGTTTTAAAATATATGGATTGAATCTGGTTCATCATCAGTAGTACTACAATGTGCATCTCAACAGGAACGAGGTGCAAATGTTCTCTGAAAGGCTAATGCACCGTTTCTGATGCCTTGCTCAAACAAGGAACAAGGAAAGTAGGAAGCAGATGGGAACCCATGGCAAACTGGTCATAGCTTCCCAACCATTTTTTTTCTGTCCCAGAGCCATGAAGAGGCAGGAAAGGCTTAAGGTGTGAAGTGGGAGGAAAACATCACTTCTAAAAGCAGCAAGTCACAGATCTCTTTTCCCACTCCTTCGTTTTTTTCCTAGCCTCAAGCTCATTTCTCCCCCTGCCTTTTTTTCCCAGCTTTCCCTTGACCCTACCTTTCACATGCCAGGAGAGGTCCGTATCCATTCAGATGCTCATGTCTTCTCTTTTTGAGGTAGTCAGATTTGATTTAATAGGTATCTGGCCACTTTGATATTTTTTCTGTTCTCTGTCACTCACAGTATTTTAGTTAGCTCAGGGGACTGTGGGTATTCCATTTTGAGCAGTCACCCAGTGAAGTGTTGGAAATGTCCTAAGTTTTTGATTCAAGTTAACTGTCAAACCATGATAACTAGATCTGGGCAGACCATCCTGAATAACAAGCCTTACTGCAGAGTTGCTGCTGTGACTGGTCTTAGGGGTGCCTGCCTTTTAGTGCTGAACAAATGGTGTCAATATGTAACATATAATTTGTGAATCATCATTTGTGAACCATCTGGACAAAGGAGCTAACTATCTGTAAAGTGTTACATCATGGTGGTAAGGAACAAGTATTTGCCATGCTTTTCATACTAAAGTCATCAGAAAGACTCACAAGACTTTGTGACTCTCGGAACTATTTGAAAAACAAACTTATTTTTGGAAGAGGGGGTAAGAGGTTGTGGAATGCATGTCTAATCCTTTAAAAATATCGTTCCCTGGAATTTCAAGTGAAGACTCTTTTTATTTTTATTTCCTGATTTCCCATATGGATTGCATTCAGTCTGTTTCCATTCTTATCCTCCTTTTTTATTGCTTTCAGATCCAAACTGTCACCAAGAAGGTGCTGGTGCCACCGCCCATTGAAGAACCACCTAATGTCACTGACTCTGCTTTTGCTATGATGAATGAGACAGTGCACGAAGTACCTTCAGAATCCCAGCTGGTCATTAAGAAGGGACTTGAGTTTAAGGATGGCATGAATGTCCTGGGTAGGAAAAGTTTTTGCCTGTCAAATATGTACATCCTATGTATGACACAACTTTTGACTGTGACTGGGTAGGCAGTGTTGTCAGTGCAAATTCGGTCTCCCCAAATAATCATCAAATGTTGTCACCTACTGGCTGCCCATTGGTCTCTGAGATGAAAATCTAGTGGTCTTACTCGAAATATGACTGTATCACAGAAACAACCAAGTGAGTTATTCTGGATTGACAGCTTTGCAAGTATTAACTGGAATACAGTGGGGAAGCATGTAGGAACTAACCAAAATATCCTTCCATCCTAGAAGTAGCCTACCTATACTTACGGATATTGGCAAAACAGTATTGGGGAGAGCTTTAAGAGCCAGTGCTTTACCCACCCCCTGATGAATTGGAGCTCAGTTGTTTCCAGTAGGTGTCTCAGGCACACTGAACTAGAATTGGCTTGAGGCAGTGCCTGAATTTAGGGGTGGGGTGTGAACTGCACCACCCAGAACTGGGCCAGAATAATCCCAGAGAGGCTTGACACATCTCTGAGTCACAACTCCCTCCTTCTTTCATCTTGACTGCTGACCTTTACCAGCTGCAAATTATGAACAACTGCCGTTGTGCCATCTTGTCTGGGCAAGTCAGCAAGTGAGGGTGATACAAAGGTTTTGCCTATCTCCCATTCCTTCCTGAACCACCTGTTTGGTTGGAGGCACAGGGGAACGAAGAGCCACCACACTACTTCTATTTTCTTCTCTGTGCCTAGACTCACTGTTTTGTTAGCCCAGAGATGAATGTTCCTTCTTCACCTTCTTACTTTCTGGATATGGGCCAAGTTAGTCACAAATTAGCCCTCAATTTGTAGCCTCATTGGTAGGCCTACACTTGAAGATACACATGCTCTGTGGCAGCATGTCCACAAGGCTGAGGCTGACACCTGTGTTTATAGGTGTTGTCCTCTAAGTGGGACAGTATGTGGCAGTACCTAAACCACTGCTTTATATCACCACTAGGCCACCACTTTTTAGTGAGAAATGGCCCCTGACAGTCTCCTTATACTTGATGAGCTGCTCCTGCTGACACAGTGGCTGCTGTGCCTGCAGAGCTTCTCCAGGTATTGGTGAGTTGGTTGGCAGTGGCGGTCTTGCTCAGATATAGGGGAGATTGCATCAGTAAGCTGATCAGAAATGATTTGTTTCTCTGCAAGGCATCCTGCTCTGCAAGAGTGAGAAGCCACTGTATTCTGCCTGCCTCCATGGCTCCTCCTTTCATTCAACATCTGTGGGCAGAGGAGCCACTGCCTTTCAAAGCTGCAAATTGTCATTTTGCACACCCTGTCTGAGGCAGCAGCTCGTTGCACACACCATTACCCTCACCTGTTTTTTTCTCTCCTGGAGCTCTGCTTCTGCATTAAAATGAAACAATATTTCTAATGTGAGAGTTGCATTACATTTAGTGCTGGACTTGTTTTGTACAGGCTCTGTCATGGATAAGAAAATAACTAGAAGGCTGAATATGATTCCTACAGAAAGGAAATACACAATGTAGGTGGGGGATTCACTGTAGTATTTTGATCAATGAGTCTCAGATGTTGCAGAGTTTCTTGGTTTGGTTTGGTGTAGTTTGCTTTTGAAAGAAGAAGTGAAAACGTTGGGGAACTGCCATCCAGCTTGCGTAAACTGTACAAGCTAGATAAATTTCTGCAAATATGAACCAACTTGATTCTTATGACAATGTAGCAGCTCTTTTGGAATTAACAAAAAAACCCACTTACTGACATTTTCTGATGCAGAGTCTGAATTCCAGGAAGCTACTTGGTGTTTGAAAAGCTTTTAATCTTTTATCTGTGCTCTGCACCACACTTCATACAGTTAATTTCCCTATTTAAGTGACTCAACAAAGATAACTTTATGGTAATTAATGAGTTTACATCCAGGAGACTGGATTAAAAAAAAAACAAAACAAAACAAAAAAGTCTATTTGCTAAACCCAGTGTGAGGGTATGGGACAGCCTGTCTTCTCTCAGAGTACTGGTAGCTGAAATTCATTTCTCTTGAATGCTTTTGTGTCCAGATGGGTTTTTCCTTAGGAATTTCCCAGATGAGCTCACACATTTGTTCAAATACTGAACTCATGTTATGACTGAAAGTTTGGCCTCAAAGAGTGGCTGAAGATTCAAACCATCTATCAGTATCACTTAATAGTCCCACTCTGGACACTGAAAATTGCTGCATGGTAAAGGTTAGCATTGGAGACACAGTTCTGAAGTAATGCACTCAGTTTTTCACGGTGATAGTTCAGTACTCTGGACTTTCACACCTTAGCATTTAAATTTAGGAGCCAAATATTGTACTGAATTCTATGATTATGTATCTGCTAACAGCTGGTTTCAGTGAGGTTAATCTGTTTAATGGAAGTTCTGTGGTTTAGCTTAAAGTGCAATACCCACCGTTTCCTCCAACCTTTCCTTCTTAATTTAACTGGAATACTGCTGGCCTGCGAAAGTTATGTTCTGGGGCTGCTTTTACTTTTCCCCATACTCCAGGACTGACTAGTGTGTAGATTGAATCTGCCAAGGGACTTTTGTAAAGCTTGAGAAAAATGGTTGTCGTGTCTAGTGACTGTTTTAGCAACAAAGAGTCATGATATGGCACTGTGTCGCCTCTCCCATTTACGAGGGGCGAGGAAGCTTCTAGCAGTTGCATGGCACTGAAAATATTATGGTATAGTTATAGAATCAATTAAGAAAAAAGAAAAAAGACATAGTTGGGCTGTGAAATTGGGATTTAGTAAAATATTGAAGAATAAAAGGTGTTCGAATATCATCATGAAAGTTGGGAGTGAGTCCATATGAAAAAGTCCCAAGAGATGTGTAATACACTATAGTTGTGAAAACTGGATTAGCAGTTAGTATCAAGACATTGACTAGGTGCAAAAACTTCCTAAGAACTTGCTTTTTTTTGTCTTGCCATTTTTTCTAATAGGTTTGATAGGATTCTTTATTGCTTTTGGCATTGCTATGGGGAAAATGGGAGAACAGGCCAAGATGATGGTGGATTTCTTCAACATCCTGAATGAGATTGTAATGAAGTTAGTAACTATGATCATGTGGTAAGTTTAAAGTTCTAACTTCTAGAACAAAAAAATATTTTAAAAAACCTTAGCATAGCATATAGTAACCACAGTTTATTAGTAAACAATGTCATTAAATAGTTCATTTTTTAAAGCCTTGACAGGTATGTTAGAACCACAGCATCATTATTTCTATTCAGTGAGTATTATTTAGGACCCTATTTGAAATATTTCTGAAGGTATTCTGTTCTTTGTTTACTGAAATCCAATTAATTCAGGTACCAGAAAAGGCCTTCAAATGCCACATTGATTATGGAAGTTAATTACATAGAAGGATATCTAAGCAAGCAAGAATGCCCTACATAAGAACATCCAAATCTTCCTGAGAGGTCAGCATAATCCCAGGGTATTAGCTAGGAGGTATAATTACAAAGCAGCCTGGCACTTTACTCACTGTCTTCTGTAGTAAAAACACTTTACTACCAAATAAAATTCCAGTGGTTTTCAGTGATGTGTAGTCCCTCCACCTGTAGTTGCTGCAGAATCTGTGTCTTACACCTCGCTGCAGTGGGGTCACTGGAAGGAATCTGTCTTGTTTTTAAAGTATGTTCATTCATAAGAACAGTGCCTGGCTTGCCTTCAAGGGAGTAACTTTACCCAATTAAGAGTGAGCCCTTGTTTATATTTCTGGAAGGGGATTCTCTCTTTTCTTTTTTTTTTTTCCTTGAGATATTTCTTCTGAGGGCTTCCCCAGAGCTATTTGTACACAGTGCCAAGTGTGGCCATATCACACAAACCCAGCTTTTGAGAACATAAAAATGCATTGCTTTTTATATCTCTTAGGTCATTGAGAGCAGAAATAGCCACTCCAATACATGCATATCATGCTTTGTTGCTGCCCATGATTCCCTATTGTCCCTGGAAGTGACTTCCTGATTTACAAGGCTGCAGTATGCCTCTTCTCGGAGGCTATAGGTGGACACAATTTATAGAAAAGGGAGCAGAGTGCCTGAAGTGCATCTTCAGCATCATCAATGTTTCAAAGGGAGACCGTAATGCAAGAGTGATGCAGATGATAGCTAACAGCGATGTGCAAATGTGTAGCACAAAAGAAAGAGCTTGAAGTAATGACTTTGTGCTCCTGTTATGCTTCTACTTTTCTGTAGATGATCCTGCTGCACAAAAACACAAAGCCCTGCTGATTTCAATAGTTATAATAACCTGCTTCTCTCAACTCTATAGACAGTGACTATGCTCTCATTAACACTTCAAAAACAAAAATTTGCTATTACTTCACTTAGTACCAGTCGGTACACTCAAGACATAATACCTTGCCTACAGTACAAATTTTTTCTAGTAGTTAGTGTTGCAATGGCAGGAAATAATTCAAGTTTCAAGATATTCACTGTAAATGTTTACTTCTAATTATATGCTTTTTATTTCTCTTTTCATGAGAAAGGAGATTGGTGTTGGGGATCCCACTTGCTTATCTCTCTCTAGAGTTTTTAAAGAGCTGTTGTGGCCAGAAGCAAGGGGTTTTTTTTAAAGTGTGTTTATAAAGACAAATGTACTTCTTTATGCAGAGTTACATTTTATTTGGTTTATGATTTCTCTGCACAGAAAGCTGAAACTCCTGTGGCAACTCCAGACTCTCAGAAGCATGACATTGCAAGACAAACCTAAACTAAATCAGATATCTGTCTCTGACACAGTGTAATTCTTTATAAGAAATATGCTTAATCAAGGTCATTGAAACATGGCTTTTTATGATAACTGGTAAAACAACTAGCCTTGCATTTCAAGTGACAGGATTTTCCAGGTTTTGGGCACATTGCTTGAGAGGCTATGAGGTGTTTCTTACAGAAAACATGAAGCATTTTTATTCTGAAAGTCCGTTTCCTTTGTATTGTCTTTATTTAAACATCCAAATTACTAATCACTTTTGAAATAACCATTACAATTTATTTTCAGAGAGACATTTTGTTCACTGTTTCTCCACATGTTACACATATTACTTTCTCACAGCTTCAGTTTTGTGAAACAGATAGAAAAAGTGAATGTCATTTAAAATTATATAATATGCTAACCTTTACCAGTGCGGCTATAAAGATTTTCTTCTATCCATGCACTTTCAGACATTTTTCACTGTAACTGATTATTATGTTTTTTAAATAATATATATTATTTTTTATTATTATTACCAAACTGTGCTACCATGATCATCCTATTTGAAAGTTCCATTTGTGCCATCAGGGAATCACATAACTGAGGTGACAAAAACCCTACCCTAAGTAAGAAAAGCCCATAATTAATGGAGAATCCGTAAACTAAAAACCATTTGCCCGAATTATTAAAAGAACATAATGAAAACATTTGCAGCCTCCAAGATAAAAGCAATTCATTTCAACAGTTTTACTGAAGCAAATAGTGCAACTCCCTGAAACCGGATAAGCAATGGGTTGTAAATTATGTATTAAGAACAAATACACCACTATTCATAATGATCCACACCTCTGTTACATAATAGTATAATTGTATGATGTTATTCCAGGATCAACAACTATTCAGGAAATGCATATTCCATTAGGTGGGATGGAATAAAATCAAGTAGATGGGGAATTTGCTGGAGATGGCCATTATTTTTTTGAAAAGATCTGAAAGCTATCCACTGAATTTCCATCAATTCCTGTTCTGCATCTCAGTGTTGAGTCTGAAAGCCCTCTACTCTTTCTCCAGTCTGTACTCTGTTGAGCAGAATTGTTATGACTACGCTGCAAAGACTAGTTCTGTCTATGCTTGTTTTCTTTCTCCAGGTATTCCCCTTTGGGTATTGCTTGCCTCATCTGTGGAAAAATCATTGCAATCAAGGACTTAGAAGTAGTTGCTAGACAACTTGGCATGTACATGGTCACTGTGATTGTAGGTCTTCTCATCCATGGAGGGATCTTCCTGCCTCTGCTCTACTTTGTAATAACAAGGAAAAGCCCATTTTCATTCCTTGCTGGGATTTTCCAGGCATGGATCACAGCACTAGGCACAGCTTCCAGGTATGCTTGAGAAATAACAGCTTGCTTTATTTTTTAGCAGATTACTAGCTGCTATTTAGAGATAGTGCATCTGCTGTTCTGACCTTCACTGCAAAATCATTTTATCCCATTGAATAAAAACTGGTTTTAATCCAGCCATGTTGAAACAAATAAAAATAACCACACACCTTTAGGATTTTTTAGAGAGGTTGTAACAGCCAACTGCAGAGAGTTTGGAGACTCACTTTTTGGTTTTTTTTCTGGCATTGGCCAAATGACTTGTGCAAATTGTGTTACCTCTGTACTTGTTTCCTCAACTAGGAAACAATGATAAACCATTTATTTTGAAAGTATGTTAAGACCAGTCTGGTTTCATTGGGGAAAAAAAAAATGTGCTAGGTTTCAAGAAATAAGTGAAAAAACCTCTCATTTTATTCTTTCATGTATTTTGGCAGAGTAAGAGGTCATCACTGAAGAGCTGAGCATTTTAGACTCATTGATAATGCACAGAACAGACTCGATAAAGTCTGTAGGCAACTCAGTAATAAATTGATGATTTGCATTGGGGCAGTCAGTAGATCTTGTGTTGAAAATATTTTTCAGTTAAATATCATATTTTTAAGTGTTTTTCTTCAACAAATCTTTTATTTCTGAATGAAATGTAATCTTTCATTTCAACTAAAAAGGTGAAAACAAAAAAGCCTAGTTCAAAACCGACCATTAGAAAACTGAGCTGTCTTGATTTCAGGAATTTCTTGTAAGAACTATAATTCATCTGCCTCTTTGGATCCACCCAAACTGCTCTGCTGAACAGTTTGGGTGGATCTCCCCAATTAACAGGAGGCTCTGGGGTGACCTTACTGATGTGCATAAATATCTGATGGGACAGTGTAGAGAAGCTGAAACAAGGCTCTTCTCAGTGGTGCTTAGTGACAGGATGGGAGGCAGTGGTAACAAGAAACACAAGAAATTCTATCTGAACACAAGAAAAATCTTTTTACTGTGATTTACTGTGACAGTGGTTGAATGTTGCCATGGTTTGCCCAGAGGAGTTGTGGAGTCTCCATTCCTGGAGATACACAAAGTCTGTCTGGGCATGGTCCTGGGCAACCTGCCCTTGTTGCCTCTGCCTTGAGCAAAATGGTTGGAAGAGGTGACCTCCAGGAGTGCCTTCCATCCTAAACAACTCTCTGGTTCTGTGATAAAAAATGCTGGATTATAAGAGATATAGTCTGGCCAGGAGTTTCACTAAACCAAAATTTCCCGAAGGCTTTTGTTCACTGAAGTGTTTGGGTTTCCACTTAGATTTTCAGTACAAAATTTACAGTGTCCATGCACAACATTTGTGAGGGTTTTTTAGCAGGAAGTAACGTTTTTCTGCTGGAGTACCAAAATGTAAAAGTGTAGGGGATTTTAAGTGATTCCAGCATATGGGTTTACATGGCTACTAGCTTTACCACGTGATTGCTATCCAGATCTGAATTACAGGCTAAACAGAAGTAGACCAGTTCGTAGCACCACAGACAAGTGACCACATGACAGCAATCACCATCAAATAGTCTAACCTGATACGTCTGGAAGTTGCAAATGCTTCCTGTTCAGGGACCTGTTAAAGCTCTTTGGCCAGGCTGAAGAACCATGGAAGGCATCTACATGTTGTGCTCTTCTAATAAAGAAACATTGTCTCCATGGCCTGCCCACCTGTCCTTGCTCATGGTGGCAGAGCTGAAGGGGGAAGATATTTGCATACTGTCTGCCTGCTGAGTCCACTCGAGTTCATTGCAACAATGATGGGCCATGGCTGGCACACACCTTGTGCTGATGATCTGCTTTGTAACAGTGAGGGTAAGGTGGGACTTTATTTCTGAAGAAAAAGAACTTTATCTGAGTTTCGATGTGTGTCAGTGAACTACATTTTCTATTTTGTCTTTCTTTTAATAAGATATAGGAATATCTTTGCTGGAGTAGGCAAAGTGATCCTGGAACTGCCTTGAAAACTGACTGGTAGTTATTGGTTAATGACTCACTATATATTTTCTGCTTTCTGCTATAAATATAGCTGCTACAGTAATTTACAAGAGAATATTCTACATTTTTTTAGAAACTATGAATCCTCTCTGATTTGGCTAAACTCACAGAACATGATTAAAAACATGGTAAAATAAACCATAATTATGAATATATTTGTAAAGATGCTAGAACACAAATGATTTGTACCATGCATCTCATGGCTTATTGACATCTGGTTAAAAAAATCACCTCAGTGAACAAACAATGGTCCAGTCATTTGAGCACAAACAAGATCATAGAATCATGGAATCATTTGGGTTGGAAGAGACCCTCAAGGTCATTGAGTCAAACCATAACCTAACTCTAGCACTAAACATGTCCCTAAGAACCTCATCTACACATCTTTTAAACCCCTTCAGGGATGGTGACTCAACCGCTTCCCTGGGCAGCCTGTTCCAGTGCTTCACAACCCTTTCCATGAAGAAATTTTTCCTAATGTCCAATCTGAACCTTCCCTGGTGCAACTTGAGGCCATTTCCTCTTGTCCTATCACTCACTACTTGGGAGAAGAGACCAACACCCTCCATGCTACAACCTGCTTTCAGATAGTTGTAGAGAGCAATGAGGTCTCCCCTCAGCCTCCTTTTCTCCAGGCTGAACAGCCCCAGTTCCCTCAGCCGCTCCTCATAAGACTTGTGCTCCAGACCCCTCATCAGCTTTGTCACCCTCCTCTGAAATCTCTCCAGTACCTTTCCTGTAGTGAAAGGCTCAAAACTGAACACAGTATTCAAGGTGGGGCCTCACCAGTGCTGAACACAATGGGACAATCGCTTCCCTAATCCTGCTGGCCACACTAATTCTTGCTGCACACCAGGATGCTGTTGGGCTTTTTGGCCACCTGGGCACACTGCTGGTTCATGTTCAGCTGGCTGTTGATCAACACCCCCAGATCCTTTTCTGCCAGGCAGCTTTCCAGACACTCTTCCCCAAGCCTATAGCATTGCATGAGGTTCTTGTGACCCAAATGCAGGACCTAGCAGTTGGCCTTGTTGGATCTCATGTGATTGGCCTCAGCCCATCAATCCAGCCTGTCCAGATCCCTCTGTAGAACCTTCCTACCCTCCAGCAGATCAACACTCCCACCCAACTTGGTGTTGTCTGCAAACTTACTGGGGGTGCACTCATCCAGATCATTGATAAAGATGTTAAACAGAACTGACCTTAATACTGAGCACTGGGGAATACCACTCATGACCGGCCTCCAACTGGATTTGATGCCATTCACTACAATACTTTGGGCCCAGCCGTCCAGCCAGTTCTTCACCCAGCAAAGAGTATGCTCATCCAAACCAAGCTGTGGATCTAGAAGTTCATATCTCCTAACTCATGTTTCCATAGATGTGAGACTAGAGAAATCATTTAGGAAGTGACTCAGGCATCCGCAAATCCAGAAGTGTTTGGGTTTTCCACAGATCCCATATAAGATAGATCAGCCTTATGCTTCTTCCAGATAACCTAGAATATTTATTATGACACTATATTTTTATAGTTAGCTGTCTCAGTCATTCCTTAATCTCCCTTTTCCATGGTTTAATTATCTATAAAATGGAAAGAATCCTTTTTTTTTATACCAAATAGCATCTCTATTATAGTGGATTAATGAATGAGTTGGAAAAACCCTGAAGTTGCAAGGCACTAGCAAGAACACACTGCAGTATTTATCTGAGAAAATTTGGTGAGTCTAGTTCTTTACTCTTCTATGAGCAAATTAGTGTTTTTATAGGGGCAATGACACCAGAATTAGTGGGAGACAATAGTGAAGATCTTTGAGAAATTCTGCCAACTTAGCTGAAGGAAAGCAAATATAATCATAGAATCATAGAACTGTTTAGGTTGGAAAAGACCTTTAAGATCCTCAAGTCCTTAAGCACCACATCCACATGGTTTTTAAATATGTCCAGAGATGGTAACTCAACCACTTCCCTGTCACTAAGCAGAGGGTGCCTGGAGAGTCTTGGGCTGACTCAGCCTTGTCTCACTGTGGGTGCTTTCAAAATCCAGAAACAAAGATAGTTCCCAGCTCCTTGTATCTGAAATTTCATGATCATATTTCACAGGTTCCTTGTTTACGCAGAAACAGTCTCAGTTTGATATATTCAAATGCCACTTAACTGCCTAGCACAACCACAAAAAAAACACAACAGATGTGCTCCAGCAGCTTCTGCATGAAATACCAATTAAAAGGAGTTTCCTCAGGTCAGCTTTCTTTTCAGAACAGTGTCTCAGGCAACAACCAACTTCATTTAGTAGTGGACTTGACTTGACCTCAGAGATAACACAGAAATGTAAGGAACCAAAACATGTTCCTGTGTTGGGTTTCATGTTTGTTGCAGCAAGTCCTTTGCCTGAGGCAGGCAAACCTGCTAGGGAAGGGAAGAAGTAGAAGATACTTGCATCTACAGGGAAGAAAAAAAAAAGTATGTTCTGTTTTCAGCAGTATTGTTTTATGAAGATGTTTTATTTTGAGCAAGTGAATGTAATAGCCTGAACTACTCCCACAAAAGCAAGGCACCATGGATCTGTGCAAGGAGCTGTTCTCCTCTTCCAGCCTTCTTTCACATCTTTTCCTATCTTCCAGCTGTATTTTGTATCCTCTCCTGTCTTATAGTGTCTAGGAACTCCATGGGTTGTATCTTTTTGTCTAGTTTTTTCATTCCTCCGTGTGACACTGGTCTCCATGTAGGGCAAATTTACAGTCAAAGAAATTTAGGATTTGTCTGTACGCTGTCCATCAGAAAACATCTGGAACTTATCTTTTTGAACGAAATGCAATAAATAATACATAAATGAGTCTGAAAAATTCATCTACAGTCTCTCAACCTCTCATCCCTACTTCAAGTAGGGTTCATGGCTTGGTCTCAGTCCCACATCCAGCTAAATGCAGGCTTAATTTAAAAATTGGCTAAAAAAGGCTTGAATCACAGCAGAAAGTGGAAGTAGAAAATGTAAAAAATTATAGCAGAATTTCTGACTTTACTCCCTTATGTGTATTTATTATATTGTAATTATGTCTTCTCGATTTTTTTGCTTTCTCTTCTTCAGTGCTGGAACATTACCTGTCACATTCAGGTGTCTTGAAGAAAATCTGGGCATTGATAAGCGTGTAACAAGATTTGTTCTTCCTGTTGGAGCAACTATTAACATGGATGGAACTGCTCTTTATGAAGCTGTGGCTGCCATCTTCATAGCACAGATGAATGGAATTGAGCTGGATGGGGGCCAGATAGTTACTGTGAGGTCAGTTCAAAATACTTTGTTTCTACAGAGTGTAAAATGTGAAGTGTTGGGTTGGATGTCTTCTCAGTAACTGTGGGATTCACTGTGAAATCCATGGATTTCTAATAATGATATGCAAAGGAATGTCATATACATAGGTCCTGGTTGTCTGGTGCCGTGCATTTTCTATCATTTGCAGCCTTGGTGCGTGCTGGTGGTGTTTTACATGATTTTGCAGTTGACAATACAATGTGCAATACAGCATTCTCAGTCCAATACAATGCCTTTTTTATTATAGAGGGATGCTACAAGTGATATATGGAGCATTAACTTTCTAGAATGTATCTGTTTATATACATTGGAAGAAAAAAGCGTACCTAGAAAATTTATCCAAGTATTTACATTTGCCTGTGCTTTTTCTGACTTCGGTGAAGAGCAAACCAAATGGACTGAGAACAGCCCAGCCTGAGGGTGGGATTGCCTGTGGCATCATCTGGATACTCCTAGACTTTTTGTCTTGAACCCAGCAAATATTAGCTCCAATCTTTTCATACCAAATTGTCATATCTAGGAATAAGCTGAATATCTAGATGGACAAAGGAAAGTGCCCATTAAAAGTGGATAAGAGTCACTGAATACTCTTTACTGTAATGGAGGTTTAAGATCTATTAGGTAGGGTGACTAATAAAAAATAATGGCGAAGCTATGACTGCTGCAATTAAGTTAATTGGCAATGGAAAACTTGATGAAGACACCAGGCCTAACATTTTGAATAGTTAAAATGAAAACCACAAGTAAAGGCTAGCAAGTTTGCCTTCTTCCTGTAGTTTTCACCCACGTTTCTTTTATTAAAGCCTTTTAACACTAAAGAAACTCCTGCAAAGGGATATCTAATTCTATGGTTTTATTTGCTTTTTCTTTTTTCCCTTTTCTTTTCCCTTTTTTCTTTCTCCTTTCTCCTTTTCCATTTTTCTTTTCCCTCCCTCTCCCTTTCTTTCTCTTCCCTGTTTTTTGCCCCTTTACTTGTTCTCTGACAAATTTATTTTCCATTTTTTGTAGGATTTCCCAATTATGTTGATAGTTGCTATAGTCTGTGTTGTATTTTTACAAACATTTGGAGCATAGACATTCTCTGTACTGGTCTTCATCAAAAAATGAGAGGCAAAACCAAAGTTTGGATTTATGAAACAATCAGATGAATTTTGCTTTGTCATCTAGGGTGATTTATATATATGGTTGGTACACCACTGTCTTGTGCTGTGGGACTTTTGGATACAAGGAGTTTTACTCTTCTATAGTTGATAATAATCACTTAAAGCCATTACCTTACAATTCAGTCTTCAAGTAACATAAATAAACACAAATAAACCACCCTTAAAATTCAACCTTTAGCCACCCAACTTCAGCAAGTCTGACTGATCAAAACTCAAGATTCTGTACCCTTGATGTTTTGGTAGAACTCAGAAAACAGCACCAGTCCAAATACTTGAATGTCCTAACCAACTTACAGAGCTTAAAGCTCTTAGACAACTCTCTCACAACTCTCAGAACAAACTCACAGATCTACCACCCTCCCCCCCAATAAATATTTTTGGAGAAACACGAGTGTGAAATCTATGGACCAAGCTTACCATGATTTATCATATAGTCTTTAGTTTAATGGGAAGAGCTGGTTAAAAAATAAGACCTTCCTAATGATCATGAGTATACAATGAAAGTATATATTCCTTTTCCTTCTACTTCCATTTTATTTTTGGTTTTGCAGTTTGACTGCCACCCTTGCAAGTGTTGGAGCTGCCAGTATTCCCAGCGCTGGACTTGTCACTATGCTTCTGATCCTTACTGCAGTGGGTCTCCCTACCCAGGACATCAGTTTGCTTGTTGCTGTTGACTGGCTTTTGTAAGTTGTGCTGACTCCACTGCTTAGTGTAGAAAAAAGTAGTGAAGCAATGTTTGTCCTTAGTGCTTTTCAGCAACTAATCTTAAAGAACTACAAGACTTTACAGATTAATCAAAGGAGGAAACAGGCTATTTGATGAAGCAGGAGACATCAAAAGCAGCTTCTCAGCTGGTTTAAATTGTTATAGAGCTACTGAAATCAGTCTCTATGAGCCAAGGATCTTCTTGTTAGACCCTTGGACTCATATATTTTCTTCTTCCTAATGATGTGTCTCCGTCACAGACATAGCTCAAAACAGTTTTTTGATATTTGTTTTTGTATTTGTTTCTTATAGTTCTGATGTAATATTAAGGATGAATGCTGAAAATACTGGTTCCATCAGGATGTTGTCAGCAAGTTATAGGTTAACTAGGGCATTTGTAGTATCAATTTTTTTATGCTCCTAGTGAAGAATTTTATTTCTTTTTGTACATAAAGTAAAATACTTTTACAAAAGAAACTGTTCTAGAGCAGAATATAAACCAAAGATAAATAAGAAAGCAGACTGAAACAAGGAAGGTCATTCCTTAGGTCATTTTACTGACAGATTCTTCAAACTGGAAGGACTGACTTTCATTTCAAGGGCTTGTGATCGAAGACCTTGAGCTCATTGCAGGTCCTCTGACATGAAACAGCTAACCAATAGAGTTTACCAAAGCTTTTTTTCTTCAACATTTGGATACAGAAGCTGTAAATATAGACAGAGCATATGACAAGCCATATACTTTATCATGTTTGACGATGTGGATATCTTTCTGTCACCTGCACAGAGCTGACAAGGATTCAGTAGTCCTCTAAGTTGTACTGGCTTCTAGAGGCTTTTATATTGTCCTGTGCTGCTGCATCACAATATATTGTGGTCAACAGCCATCTCTCCCATAATATTAAGTAGTAAAGATGTATATTTCTGTTGTGCCAGCAGTAGTGCCCAAAAGGGGAGATGTAAGTACCACTCTACTATTAGTATTTGTGTATTTCCTCCCACACTAGAAGCCTCAACTGCCTGCTTCTGGTAGCTTTCCACTCCAGATATACTACTAAAATTATGCAAGAAGGAGTAGCAGAGTTGAGAATGTGAAGATAAAATAGTAAATTAATTTTCTGTCATTATCTTTTGGCTCATTGAGAAGAATTCAAGGACTTGGTCAATCCTCTGACGTGTTTTGGATCTCCTGCTGTACTCTATCTGTTATTACCTTTCTTGTCACTAGGAGTTGTGAAGAACAGCATGCAGCTCCAATTTCTGCTTCAGAGAAAAATGAAAGAGGAATTTACAGCTTGGGAAGGCAAAGGGAAAAGATGACTTACATATTTTATATACAACTGAATAACATGATATCATCACTCAGAATGATGAAATGAAGCAGAGTTCAGCAGTCAGAGTACAGCTGGCACAGGGAAAAATGTGGTATTCTGTGGATTTAGTATATTTATGAGATCATGGTTGAAAACAGGAAAATGGCATAGGAATCTGAAGCTGGGAGGAGGAGAGCAAGAGGGAGGTGCACACTGATTTTAAATACATGTTTTTGCTGGCTCTCAAAATAAGACAGATAGGTAGGTTTCTGCAGCTGGTAGGAGGATGTGCAAAAGAAGCCTGTGATTTCAGTTTATTTTTAGGGAAATGTCATTTAAAAATATTCCTGTGGACTGAGAAGCTTTGGCCACACTAGAAAACCTCAGAGCTGTAAGTTTACCAGCAGTTCTGATCCACTAGTAGGTGTTGCATTTCAGGCTTGGCTTCAGCAGCATTGTTACTGCTAGCTCATCCAGCCCTGTGTAGGCAGTAAAACCATCTGTACTGTGTAGCTGTAGCAGTGAGGAATGTAAGTATAGGAAGGATAGTACTTCTGAAATAAATATTTTAAAGAATCTTTCCAAAATAAATGCCAGGCAAACCTACCAGCAAAACCAGTTGAGTTTGAATCCTTCTGGCCTAACAATCAGCAGTGCAATTGCAGTGTGATTCAGAATTGAAAGGTAGAGGAAGAAGGGAAAATAAGTCAAAAAGGAGATGAAAAGCTCTGTGTCATGCCACTAGTGCTGTGAAGTTGAGACAAAGTTTATTTGTGTGTTGTGCTAGTTAACATATGTCAACAGCTAATAGCTTTATTTTCCGTCTTCCAGTGGTTATGCTGTGGTAGCCATGACAATCTAATGAGATACGGAAAACAAAATGCTGTCGACATTGCTAATGTTAAGAAAAGGCACACAAGCCCAACTTTTGAGCAAGCTTTTGGGCACACAAACCAGACCTAAAGAATATCTGATATGAAAGGTCATAAAAACATATTTTCTTTACTTACAAACATTGTTTTCTTCCATTTATTTAAATCATAAAATAACATTACAGCAGTGTTTCTAACAGAATGTAGAAGAGAGAGTTAATAAAATACTTAAGACCCAGTTCTAGTGTGTAAATGCAACAAGCCATGTAGAAATATTTGAAACAGCTCTTTTGTAACATTTCACTTCCAGATAATGAAACTTTTAAACAGTGTCTTACTCTATGAGTTTTTCAAAATATCAGAACATCAGTTTATTTTACAATATTACCATCATCTGAAACTGTGGTGTTACCAAAACCAGTTTTGCACTATTTGGCCATGGCGTCACACAAAGCTGACTTTTGATTGTCCTTAAATTTGATGCACTCTCCTTCAAAGTGGAGCCAAAAGGTTTTTCTGTATCACTTTCTTCTCAAGCCTCCTCAATATCTAGAGATTAGGTTGCTCAACCTTTCCCTCTCCCATGCATGTATACACAGTGCCAACTCAGGCAAGTTTCCAAAGATTTCACAATGCTAATAGTTTCTGAGTTTAAGCACAACACAGCAGTGACATTTACTAGGACAGTAATTATATGCAAGTTTCTTTTACTCTAGACAGAAGGCGGCTGCTTTCCAGATGTGAAACTGACAAGCTTAGCAAATATTGTAGCACAACCTCAAATACAGTGGTATTTTGCAGTGAAGAGAGAGGAATTAGAGAAAATGGGCTTGGATGTCTCATCCAGTATTTAAACCTTCATTCAGTAACTAAAAAAGAGTTTGCTTGAGTTCCGACTCTGTTAATTGGCTTAGATCTAAATTCAGAATATTCAGACCCAGTTGATGTCTGGATGTTATGAACAGGACCTTATATAAATCAAATTAAACTATAGAAAATGGGAGCTCTTGCCTAAAATGACAAAGATGTAAGGCAAGTTAAACATGTCACCTGGTCTTTGATTTAGCAGGTGTGCTGAGATTCTAATCGCCTTTCTACTTCTAGTAAGGTTGATATACTGGATTTTCAAGCTTTCAGGGAACAGGAGTAACTTTTTTGCATACTAGCATGCTATATAGGTACTATGACATTAATAATGAGGGTGCTTGATTCAGTTATTCTCTTTTCTATTCCTTTCATGTACATTGTTAAGCTTCCTGTTCTTTTGATTTACACCAGTCTGAGGAAATTAGGCATTAATGCTCATCAGGATTTAAATTATGACTCCCCAGTTATTCCAAAGCCCATTCTTACAAGGTGTTGAGTGGGCTTTTGAGAGAGAACTTCGACTTTCAGTCCTATTATTCCTCTCAGAAGCTGTCATGCATAATGCAGAAGTATTGAGGCAAGTCATTCACTGGACTGCAACTTTTTCGTTTACGTTTTTCCAGCGTAGCTGGAATTGGCTGGTTGTTTTTAATAAAAGAGTAAGTACAGTTGCCTTTGTTTTTCTTAGGGTGTTCTTTTGCCTCAAAGAGGTCAAAGGCACTTTGCTGTTGATTCCTGACAGCTGAGACTTTGTCCTTTCTGTTATGAAGAACTTACTTATTTAGTTCGGTTCATGCAGTAAAGAATGTTCTACAGCAGTGTGCAGTTTGTATCACTGAATCTCTTGGCCAGTATTATATGCATATGGGCTGAAACATCTCCTCACATGACCTTTTCAGAATTTGAATTGTGCCTCAATTATATTTATATAGTCTCTCCACCTTGCTTTTTTGTCATCCTATGCTACCTCTCCATCATCTGGCATCCATGAATCCACAATTTCAAAATGTAATACTACTCATACAAAATGTTAAGCACGTGTTCTTTTTTGGGACCTATATTGCCAAGTTCAGCATGTTTGATGGTCTCAATTCAAAATTACATTCAGAAAGTCGTAGTTTCCTTATCTGTCACTCTGACCAGGTTTAGAATACTCTCTCACAGGCATGGGATGAGAACTCTATAAAGCAATTCATTTGTGTGAAACAAAACTAGTAGGATGTTTTCCTCCTATGGGTTGCTGGTTTGTTTGGTTTTGGAGGGGATTATTGGCAGGGTTTTTTCCTTGTAGGCATTCTTTTGATGACAAAAGACAAAAAATTAACTTCTTCAACTTAGACGGTATACCACAAACTCTAAATAAGTGTGATTATGTGGAGAGGGAGAGGAGAAACCTGAAAGGGAATACAGTTCCACAGCTGGGAAAGGCAGATTTACAGATATTTATAGTAAAGATGTTCAAAGGGGCTCAAAAGTTTCTGTGGCCATGAATAGGCACAGGTAATGAATGTTTATCAGTTTGAGGTTTTTTTCTCAGTGTTTATCAGTTTAAGGATTTTTTCCCCGATGTTCTATGGGAAAAGGACATGTCACACAAATCTAGTATCAGAAATACTAGAATCAGTGTTTTCAAATTAATCACTGTCATGGGAAATGAGGTCTTACATGCTGGCTTTTCTGTCACTTGGCAAATGTCCACACTGTTCAACCTGCCCATTTTGTGTAAATGAGTCTTTGTGGATATACTTCTGCGAATTAATCACGTCTCTGACCTACTTGACAAAGCTAGACTCAACTGCTGCAGTAGGTTTAAATTGCAAACATCAGTCAGAAGATTTTTAGAAGCCTTAGGTTTAGTTCAGATGTGAAGAGGCAAATCAGACTGTAAATTATTTCAACATGTGTAATGCAGCCTGCCTGCAGCAGGAAAGATAGCAGGAGCCCATAGTGCTTCAGTGTTCATTAAGACCATCTCACATTTTTGCAGAATTTTGGTCAGGTTTGGGGCAGAACTCTGAAAACCCACAACCATGAGTTCACTTCTGACAGATAGAGCCACACTCTAAAAACAAGACAGGAGAAATGTGGTGTGCCTGTCCAATGGCATCTTGTCCAGGAAGTGCCAACAAGCATATTTATTTGTAACGAAGCAGTGAGCCTCTATTGGCACCCTCCTACAATGAGGGGCACTTTTTACTGAAATACTGTCACAGACTCATCCTTTCGTAGGCCATGACCTATATTGGGCTGGCTCATATGCCAAGCTCTGGCATACAGTAGTGTCAGTTGGCATGCTGCCATGCTAACAGATCACCACCTGTAAAGATGGTGCCAGGAGAGGAGCTTCAATGGCCTGAGCTTTATGGAGATACTTCAGGCTTCTTTTCCCCACAGTTTGCTCACTGAGAATAAAAGGGAGAGGCCATTTGTTAATTTGTCCCAGAAGTGAGAACACTTAATCAGATCTAAAATCCTTTTATCTGACTCCATTAAGTTCAGTGCTTGTCACGGTCCATTCGGTGATGGACTTGTGATGGTTCATTTTACCTTGATCTCAAGGTGCAAAATTAAGGCAACCAAACTGCCAAGGGGTTATAATTCAATCAAACAGTGTTACTTTATTAATTTGCCTGTAAAGTGGCACACAGAAAAGAGAAAGTGGAGGAAAAAGATAAGGGTAAAAGAAAAAGGGGGAAAGAGAGTTGGTTACCACCGAACGAGTCCCAAAGGCGTCCCTTTGGTCTCCAGTCCTGGGTGAAGAGTCCTGCCGGTCCTCTGTCGTGGTCCAGGATCCTTCGATGGGGAGACCTCCATGATGTCCAGTTAGGGGTTGTCTTTTATGCTTCTTCACCCGCCCCCCACTCCCATAGATCGAGGCTAGTCTCCGCCTATGTTGCACAATTCAGGCTTAACTGCGCAGGCCCAAAGAGTCCTCACTTTGCTTGCCAGAACCCATCTGTGCCTGCGCCGCGAATTTTCAGGGCTCTCTTACCGGTCCATTGGGTGACCTCAAGACCCTTGGCGAGCTTCTGCGCATACTCTTCTTCGTAGGCTTTTGTTGTAGAGAGGAGGGTGGGGGGCAATCTGGCTCAGGCAACAGGTGAAAATCCATCTTCTGGACAGCAGTTATTGTCCCTAGGTCGGAGAGGCCTTTGTAGCACAATTACTTTTAGGGTGAGGGGGTACGAGTTTGGCTGAGGCAGTAGCGAAATCCACCTGCAGCTATTGTTTCTCACAGCCCCCAGGTCGGAAAGTCCTGTGCAACGCAATTACTTTCTTCAGGCCTCTCCCCAAGCCATTGTCCATTTCTTTCTACCAGAGCATTTTGTTCTTTAAGTCCCTGATAACGGTGTTCAGGCAAATACTGTTCTTCAGACCGGCTCTTACAGTGCTCTGGTAAATTCACGTTAAACAAAGAGCAATGATGTAAGCCTGGCACTTTGGCATTGAAACTTCCAGCTCCAGAAGCAGGCACTCAGAAGATCTCAGTCAAGCACAGCTCTGCGGTTTGGCTGTATCTCTAGAGCAAGTTCTTTGCCAAAATCCATGAGTATGAGCAGCTAGAGTTTGCACATTCTCCCTGTTTGAACAAGTCCCTTGGGACTCATATCATTCAACCTCTGCCTTTTGCTTCTTTTGTAGGGACCGGATGAGAACGTCAGTCAATGTAGTGGGGGATTCTTTTGGTGCTGGCATTGTCTACCACCTTTCCAAGGCAGAACTCGATACCATTGATTCCCATCATAAAGGGCACGAAGACATTGAAATGACCAAGACTCAGTCAATCTATGATGACATGAAGAATCATAGGGAAAACAACTCAAACCAATGTGTTTTTGCAGCTCACAACTCAGTCATAGTAGATGAGTGCAAGGTACCTTTCACATTTATGGATATTGAGACATGTATATAGCATTGCATGCTTTATTTTGTCTTATTTTTTAACCTGCATGTATTTTCCAAATCATTCTGCAAATAACAACGTGACAAGGTCCATGAACCCCAGACATTTTGAATGAGTTTGAGCAGTTCAAAAGATGTTTTTCTGCACTCTTCTTAAAAGTTGTAATTTGAGGGGAAAAAAATCATGTACATTGTTTACATATCAAAAGGCAAGATGGCAGCGTATTATGGAATATGCCAAGACACAGAGAGTATGGCATCACCTTCTATGGACATTTACTTAATTTCCTATGGCAACAGAGAACTTAAATTCCCAACCCAAATGAAGGGTAGATGCAACTGAGATTCAGGCGTGGTCATTTGCTGACTGCCTTCCGTGATATGCTGTTCGGTGATGGACATGTTGAATGCACTTTAGCATCAGAATGCTCCTGCACTCATACAGCATGCTTATGCTTTGCTTCTGTCATTGTTCCTAAGTTATTAAGACACAAACATTGTATTGTCTCTCTAATCCTTGCTGTAACTAACATGGATTATTAATAGTAATAATGTCTTGATCAGAGCAAAGTGAGCTTCAGAAACCCCACCAGTTGAATGAGAAACCAGTTGGGGAGGTTAGTGGTTAAAAGTTTACTGGGCACCTACCACTAGGATGAGGCAGTTTAAAATCAAGAGAAAGTTTTTGAAAAGGAGGAGAAAGAGAGTGAAACAAGCTGGAACTTTTAATTTCATAGACCTTTTTGTATTTATTAATACTCTGATGTGATCCTGTACACTGTCTTTGACACAGTGAATTTGCCAGTGAGCCTGCCTTAGCCATTTATCCAAACAGGTTCTAACTGTGAATTCCTACACTAAGTCCATTATCAGATCACCATACTTATTTGAAATGTAAGTCCTATTCAGTTTTTTTCACCTGTCTCCAGCCTGGCTGGAAATGTTCTTTACAATATATTTTTTTCTAATTCTTACTTCTAGGTAATGTCAGGCCAAACCTGAATTTCCAGGTAATTCAAAGTAATTTCAAGTAATACTGAGTTCAGGAAACAAAAAACTTGGATCTTATCCTCATTTTTTCCTTGAATCTTCCACATTTTTAATAAAATCATTTTTAAAAATGAAAACAAACATTTTGTTCTCATATGGCTCTCCCCTTCCTCTTCTGAGCCACTCTTTTTCCATCAGAAAAATTAAAGAAAAAAAATTTTGAAAAGGAAAAATAATATACGCTTACACAAAATTAAAATTTGTCATTAGATTTCTATTTCTCAAGAAAAAGGAGAGGACACAGAAGAGGTAAAAATTTGAAGGAAAGAAGAAGCTTCCTGAAAAGAAAGATCTCACTTGATAGAATATTTTTTTTCGTTAAAAATAGTCAGGGTACATACACACACACACACTTTTTGGTTAACTTCTTTTAAAAATGTTGGAAAACTGTTTTTCAATGAAATAGACTATGCTAATTTCAGTGGGTTTAAGACAAATTTAAATACCATATATCAGTCTGAACCAGGTTTGTGGAACTGAATACTGATAATTTTATCTCCTTCCAGTCTCTCAGATTTGCACGAAGATCCAAGTTAAGCTAGAAAGTATAAGCCCATTGATGTAATACTTGCTGCGCTTTCTTTTCTCCTTCAGTTTCTTATATCATTTCCCTCAGTTGAGGCATTAGCTTACCTCAAACACTTGAATAAATGGTGTGATATGTTATCCTAACCAGACCTTTCAATTAAAATTTGGGACCAGTGATTTATGAGACAGAAGTGTTTGTCCATTTTCCTTGTTTTATGTGTGCTCTGCTTGTGATTTCATTTTGCACTTTTAAACTCATGAAAAGAGACGGGGTTTACTGGATTGAGCACAGTCTGAGCAGGTCCTTTGACTTGTCCACGTGCCTGTTGGCAAGCTGTCAAAAGGATGTGATGTTACGCTATTTATAAGCTATGAATATATGCTGACACTTGCAAAGTATTTGGATCGTATGGAAGTTGTCTACAGCGTGTAGGATTTGGGACTTCAAAACAGCCAGCTGTTAAATCTGAAGAGATAACTCTTCATCCAGTCAAATGCTCTGGTGGGTTGAAAAGCTCACTGCAACTCTGGTCAGAATTTGGTAAAGCTAATCTACTAGCATGTCCTTTCTGTTTACTTTTTGTAATATATTCTATGTATAATGCTAGTAGTTATAACTTTGCATGGTCAATGTATATTTGTAATAAGTAGTTTACCTTTATATGGGGGTAGAGTGGTTGTTAGTGCACGATATTTTTGTATTTTTTTATTATCATATTTCACATGACTCTATATGATTTTCACTTCTGAATAAGCTGTTCATTCCTGTATTTGCATGTTTCCCCCTTTCACTTATCTAAGAAAAAGTTTGACTTTGTTTCAAAAATCAGTGCATTTTGTCATGTGTCCATGTCCCAATGCTTCCATACATCCAGTTTATCCAGCATGGGGAATTTCAGCTCTGTCTTTAAGTTTTCATTTGACGCTGAGGATGTTAACTTACAAGGTAAGTTAGGAAAGAGTGAGCCATCCATTTATAATTAAATGAAAGGTTCTCTCACAGTTATAAAGATCTAGATCACTTTTGTAAAATCGAATTGACATTTTATATTTTTTAAACTTTTAAAGTCATTTGTCTGGAGACATCTTTCTTGAAGCATGGGGTTATTTATATTGATTCCTGGGATGTAATGTACTGGCTAGTGTTTACTGTGAGATGGTAGATCACTATGATTATTATGGTCTTGCATATGTTTCATGTCCTTGCATCACCTATTCTGCTTTACTAAGGAGTTTGACTGAAAAATTATGACTTTCTACATTAAAAAAAAATAATTTTTAAAATAATCCAGAGGAATCTATAGGAGATAGAAAGGAGTAGAATCTTTATTTTTTTTAAAAAAAAAAGAAACTACAGCAAAGGCTAAGAAAATATGGAACTTTTTCCTACTGCTAGTATTTTCTAGTCTGTATAATAAGTGAACAGGAGTCTCACTATTTGGAAATGTTGTGAATTCTGAATAAATACATTTTACATATATAATAAGACATGGTGTATATAATTCCTGTAAATATCATGATCTTCCATATAAAACTTAGGACTTTTCTTGTCAAAGTGCCTTGGCCTTTAAGTCAGTTGTTGGTGATAATTACTTGCAGGTAACACTGGCAACCAATGGCAAATCTGCAGACTTCAGTGCTGTTGAAGAAGAGCCTTGGAAACATGAAAACTAAGGGAAGAGATTCCTAGCTCCATCTTTAATAAGCCCTGAAGCTATCTTCTGGCAAAAGATATCACAATTAAAGAAGATTTCTCTTTTCTTTTTTTTCCTTTTTTTTTTTTTTTTAACATCTGCAGTTTCTGCTTACTTAATTTCTTAACTGAAACTTAGTGAAGATATCATCAAGTCATAGTGTCTTTGCCAAGCAATGATCTATAACCATCTGTCTCCCTTGTGTTACTGATGATGCAGCTGGAGAATACTCCATTCAGTGCAATGTGCTCTCACCCGCCTCTCCTTTCATTCAAGACACAGAGAATGTACATGCTGCAAAATGGGAAAATCTAAATGCCAGTATGATTCACTACAGGGACTCAGGGTCACAAATACAAGAGAAACATAACACCATGTAAACCTTCAAGTGTTTTGGTGACTTTTGTGGCATGCTTGATCTATTCAACAGTGTATAGCTAAAATATATTTTGAAAATGTCCATAAAGATTTCTATTTGTTTTAATTATAACAAGCACTGTATTTTTGTGCCTAGTTGTACTTCACACTGAATTTGGATCCAGGGGAAAGATTAATGTATAGAATTCAATAAGTTATACCAGGCATTTGGCTGGATTAGTACAACTACTACTTAGCATCATGACAAGACCGTAGATTTCTATGTGCATATGATGTGTTTTTATCAGGTGTCCGAGGGCAGGTGCAGCCTTTATTTTATGATGGAGCTGTGCTGCTTTGTGAACACAATGCATCATATAATACAAAGTGGTATCATTGCAGGGGTGGTTGTTCCTTCACTAAATCCATGCCTCATGTACAAAATACAGAATACTATGCTCTCAGTTCTGCCATTCTTAATCAAAGCAGGTTGCACCTTTCTATTCACCCTGCTCCACTGATGTCAGAGGGATTCCTCATGCAGATGTGACTATTCAAGTAATGTACTACTAAGATTGATCGTGGATGTCATGATTGGGTGCTTGATAGTAAGCTATAAACCAGTTCTGAATCCATTGCTCTAAGAAGCTGAGAGTTTTTGAATGTGATCATCAGTAGTATTTGGTATGAAGTGAAAGCCATCTTTCAAGCAGATGTCATATTTCAGAGAATGGCTAAATCCTGAATTCATTGCTAAGCCGAATTCCATATAAGTTTAATAAAATTTTCCAGGGTTAGGACTGAATGAAGAATAAACCAGAATTTCAGGATTTAGACCAGTATATTGACTATACATCTCTCTTTCTTTTGCAGATTAACAATTAATATAACTCTCTAATGTCAGAGAAATGTTTCTTAGAGCACATGGCATTTGATTTAACGAGATGGTGTTTTGTCAACATAGTATAGCTGAGTCATCCTGTCAGAAGGAATTCCAGTGACAATAATCACCCTGTGAAGTGTTTTTAAAGGTGTTTGTTAATACTCAGCAATTATAAGACACTGGTGAATGACATTATACTATAATATTAGCAATGTTCTATAGCGAAGCTGAGCCATGTGGCCTTGGGAGGCTCTACCCACAGAACAAGATTTGTGCAATTTTTGGGGGAGCTCTCAGTTCTCAGAATTAATCAGAATATGAGCATATGGCAAATGTAAAAATGGTAGAAAACAGAGCTGAAACATTTACAGAAGTAGGCCATTCAGTGTCTGTGCTCAGACCTGTCATGCCTTTAAACAGGAATAATGTGTTTAATGTAAAGTGGTATTTGGCCCCATAGAAGCTATTAAAATATAATCTACTTTTGCTCATTTGCATTCATATAAATATCTCTGAAAATACACACAGAGCTGAGCCAGCCAAGGCTACTTGCATGATTAATGATGTGCAAGATCAAATTCATTGTCAGAGTAGCCTCCATTTAAGCATTTGTTATCATGCAATATTTTTATTGCCACTGTATTTTTGTCCTCACTTGCATGCCATGGCTACAATCCTAAGCAAAATGGCCCGTATAATTTAACAAATATTGAACCACTGTGAATTCTATAAGTCTCTAACAAGTATTAGAGGTGGAGACCTTTTCCAGAGGCCTCCTAAAGCATCTTAAGGATTTTTTGTGTGTGTGTGAGGGATGGAATTGTAGGATATTAAGAGAAGAGTTAGGTGGTCTTCTCTTTTCTTCAGTCATTGGTATTAGCATATCCAGAGTTAACCTATAGATAGCTGCAGCTTCTCTCAGTTTACATTTGAAGATGTTTTTACAACTGGATTACATGCCAGAAATGTGCCTGGGACAGTGTGTAGGTACTCTAAAATGCCTGCTCTAGGGTTACTGGCTCACATCAAGTGAAATTTGCTGTGGCTTGGGTGGTAGTTACATCCAAGAATAACAGACAAGTGTTTATCCATCATTCTTGAGCTGGTTTATGGCACAATTCACCCATTAATAGACATCCTTACATCCTCTTAGCTGTAGCAGTTTCCCAGGAGCAGCCACACAGATTGCTTGCCTTGAAAGCAGCTTTAGAAAACTGGTCCATACAATTTTCACCGTCATTTGAAACTGCGTAGCAGTTGGGAACAAATAGGAATGCCAGCAACATGTGACTAGGCAGCTCTACAAAATTAAATATTGAGAAACACTTAGAATATGCTTACACTTATCCACTTGGGATGTATTGTCCTTTGAAGAGTGTTTCTTTGGATGGAGACTAGGGAAGGAAAGAATGAGATGCTAGAGAAGCCTCACCCACATAAGGGAGAATAATTTTGGGTCTTTTGATAGGACAAGAATAGAAGCCTGTGATTTTGAAGTAGTAATTCTGTAGACAGTTACTCAGGGATGTTTCAAGAGATAATTACGATGGTGTTTCTCTATTTAAATGTGGATGTGAGAGAAGTAGAAATATTAGTTTGGGTATATTCCTCTGCTTTTAGACTGACTGAATATTTAATATAGTGTTAATCCAGCGCAGCACTGTGTTTAACCATCAAAAAGCTTTCAATTTCTCTAGGAAAATGTAACTCACTCTTGGCTTGCATTTCTTGATTTTGTCATTCCACATGAGGTTGGGTTGCTACTTAACTAAATAAACAGAAAATAACCCAGGAGCTGGCCACTTCAGCTAATAACAAGGTTCACATTTCAGCAGGGAGTGCTGGCCAGTCTCTTTTTAGTTTCACTAGGAGTGTTGATGCATTAATTTGCATCTGGCAAACCTTTTGTATTTTTTCGTAGTGCTGGGGTGGCAAAGTTGAAGCACAGTGGAGAGTGATTTGTTTTCCTTGTAGCTACTAAACAAATCAACATTTCTTTATACATTCATCTTGTTTGCTGCTCTGTCAGTCCCACCCAAAACCCTTGTCTGTGCAACTGTGATATCCCTTGCCCTTTGGATCGCTGACAACACATTGGCACATGGAAAAGTCTAGACCAGGCAAAGACTCAGTTAATTGCATGCTTAATTAAGTATGTGCTTATGCATTTGCTTTATGCATTTACTGCTCAAGCTAGGTCGACATTCTCTTAATATCTGTTCATTGAAACTAAGGCACACTGTACGTTAAAACTACAGAAGAGGTGGAGCACTTTGCTACTGAATTTGTTTTTTCATTGCTTCTCTTTGAAGACAAAGGCTGCACCAGTATTGTAAGAAACACACGAAGGTGCTTCAAATAGGTAGGGATAAGGCATTTGAACCATTTTATGGGATGTGCTCCTTCCATTTGAATCGGTGAGAAGGTCTCTCTTTGAAAAACTGTGTTTGCTCTAGTAAAACCTCTGCCTGCAATGCTCTGACTACATGAAAGCCCCATGGAAATCTATGGGAGTCACAGGCTTCCAGGAAATATCAAGTTGCTTCCTGTCTCCATTAAGTTATAAGTCATTTCATAAACCCATCCTAGGGAATAGTTTTTGTCTGCTACTTATAATGGCATTGATTCTTGCATCTAAAAGATTTCTGCCAAGATGCTTCTTTTTTGCCTTATTGTTTCTATGCTACATATCCATCAATGAATTTAAAACAGCACAAAAATAAGGATCACTGTCATTATGGGGTTTTTTTCCCATTTCTTCCCTGAGAAACAGCTGGTCTCAATTTCTTTCTCAAAGCACATGGAATTCCAAACTTTGTGCCATATTAGAACGTGTGACTAATATGGATTTCTGATTTGTTTTCCATCATGCCAGGGTCATTAGTTTTCTGGCACTAGATACTCAGAAGAGCAGACTGTTCATCTGAGAAGCTGCAGCAACAGTGTTTGAACAAATTTATTTTGGCAGCTGTCTGGATTTTCTTTGCTTCCTTGCCTTCACTTGTGTTATTGCAGCCTTGTTGTAGCAACACAGCAGCAATTGCACAACCCCCCAAAACCACAGGCAGTATTAAACCTCACCTCTGACATTCACTTCTGTAATGATCTTTAAAAAGGCTTTGAGCTTTAGTACTGGGCTCAGAAGAATCCTTTTGTGAAGATATAAAGGTATAACTGTTTTTCATTTCATTAAGTTCCATCTGTCTATTTTTATTGCTGCATTTAAATTAATTTACAGAAGGATAAATAAGGGCACTTTATAAAAAACATACTGTAATATTATTCTGTACTATCCTTGATTTTATTACTGTGACTTCTAAGGCCATGATTAAGATATTTTTCATAGTCGTTATTGTGATAGGTGTGACAATTCACCTCAGCTATAGTTCACCATATAAGACTATGTAGAAACTCCTGTTCCCAGCAGAAAAACTCTCAGGAGTATGAGTTATTTTCTCCTCCCCAGACATGTTGATGACTTCGAAGGAAAAATATTTATCCAATTTCCTTTGTCTGAATAATATGTAGAGTGTATCTTCAAGTACTGAAAAAAAAAAAGGCAAAATGGAATTGCAATGGTGAAGTCTCAAAGGCAGTCCAGCTGTAGACAAATTGTTCATCTTTGCCATGTTATTTTTGAAAGTGTTATGTTCTTGCTCACAATTTACCCAAAACAATGTGTTTAGTGCATATTTCTTCATTGATCTTTCTCCCCATATACACAGCAAGTGTATATGTGTCTCTTTATGGTCCTCAGACAAAGCACAAACTCTGCAGTTCTGCATTCTGCAGTTCGAAGGCAAGACTCCCAGTGAAGTCCTCAGCAACAGTGCCTGAGTACAGACTGTACAATGGTTCCCTCCCTCATTTTTTTTTCCTGATGATGTTTGATGTTAAATTGAAATTTGCTGCTATGAATGAATCAAACTGCTGCTGATGCCCAGGTGCTGTTAATTTCTTTACTTCTTGTATAAGTGGTCTCCCTGGCACAAGGCTCTAAGGAACCTTGCATGTGCCCACCATCCCAGAGACATCTTCCCCTGCTTGAGGGAAACCTAGTGACTTCCCACTACCAGGTTGATACAAGTCCTAATATATCTATTAGGTAGTTGTGCAGTTGCGACTATGAGTCGCAACTCATGAGTTTGTGGAAAACCCAGGCTCCAAACATTGAAAAAGCCTAAAGCATATGACTGAGCCACTGAGTAGGTCTCTACTAGTCCAGGATGGAAGTAACCAACAAGCTAATGCAGGATTTGGAGAGGCAATAACATTTGCGAGATTTCTCGCTTCACCCAACCTTTGATCCCCTTTCATTTCTAACTACATTCTGCTGCAGAGCCAATGCTGGTTGATGCCAGAGTGTCCAATACTTCTAGTCTGATTTTTCAAAATTCAGGAGTCCTGCAATTGTTTTTAATGATGCTCTGTGGTGCACATTATTACATGAAAGGAAACTCTCATAACAGCATCACAACCTGGATTGTCTGGTACCTGTATACTGCTTTGTACATAAATAGTGTAGTTTGCAGGGTTTTTAGTTTAATTTTTTCCGTTTTGTTTTGTTTGTGTTTTTTTCTACAGTTTTTCAAAGACTGTATTCAAACTGTGTTTACAAATTGATTTTGTAGTCAATGTTGTAGATTATAACATTTCTGTTTTGGTGTTTTGTATGGGCTTGTGAATTCTTATGTACTACAGGTTGTCCTTCCTTCTTAAAGACAATTGCATACACTTAAATCCAGCATATCCTGCCCCTTTCTTAAATGTGTCCCATTTCCTATGATCTGACGTGAACTCTAGCTTGTAGAATGCATGAAAAAAAGCTGCATAGTTATTTATATTTTTAAATATTATATGCTTAATACTGATTTAGTTATTAATACAGGTTTTAAGGGGTTATATTCTTTCTCTGGAAACTACGGTATAGACTGAACTAAATTACAGACACTGCAGAATTAATTTACAGACACACTAACATTTTCTTATCATGTTTTCTATATGACTGCATAAGGCAGGGGGTTAATCCTTTAAAGGTGATCTGTACCTTAGAACAAAACCAGTTTTCTTATAACATTTAGGATAAATTAAATATTTTGGTGTTATGTATAGGGATGAATCATAAATAAAGCACAAAATGCAAGAAGCGAATAGGAATTTCAACATGTCCTTAAATGCTGCAGTTCATTATAGAACAGTCTTCTAATGGTCTGAACAGTCTTCTAGATTGACTGTCTTGGGAAATCGTCCCTCATTTTTGTCATTTTTTTTTCTGGTATTAGCTTTGCCAAATCTTGCAATTCTTTCTTAGGACCTGATCCTGTATAATTGTCTGACTCAGAATACAGTTTATAGAAAACTGGAGATTAGGGTAGGCAAAAAATTATGTTACCGGGTTCCCAGTCCATCTTGCTACAGTGTATTTGAGTCAGCCTGTGGAAAGAGTTCATGATTTGGCCACCTACCTTTGCCTTTTTGAAAAGGGACCAAGAGAACCACCATAGGATCAATGTAATTGGGCAGCATCTGTACAAATACCTCCTGCTTTCTTACGTATTTTAAAGAGAACAACCACTACATTTTTTGACCAGGACAAGTGAGAGTTGCTTCTCTATTATGGTCATCTGTTCCCATTAGGCAAACGCATCTTGGCATTAAGGCTGTGACTAAAATAACTTATTTTAATTAACAAGGAACTGTTTTTAGAGGAATAAAAATTATTTCATATAAATATTCATAACAACTATATTAGAAAAAATCTTTTATGGCCTACTAGCTTTTTGACTGTGATTCAAAACAAAAACATTGAATAGCAAGTACTGCTGTCCCAGTGTGACTGATTCTGGGAATCTCTTCAATTATTCAGAAATCTATGGAGCCATGTTATTCTGCTGAGATTTTGTAGACTAAATTTCTAGTGGATATACCTGTAGGAAGGGTGTCGATATAGCCTTGTATTTTAGTCTCTTTCTTGTATTTTAAATCAGGTATACCAGGTGTTATGTCAATAGGAACCACACTTAGAATAGTAATGAAATACTAATAGCTGTAAAACCAGTTTCGACATTTTGTTGAAGCATGATGTCCAGTGCCTCTCTGCACTTAGTGTAGGTAACATGTAATTTTAACATGTAATTTAAGTGAAATGGCATATACAGTATGTGTAGCAGTGCTTTAGTTTAATTTAATTGGTATCTGTGTATTGAGACATAGTAGAAAATAAGACTTTTAAAAGTTTTGTTCTGGTTTCTGTTTTCCATTTGTATCTGGGCTTGTTTCCTCTTGGCCATTCAGCTGGTTAGGTTCCACTGTTTAGTGACTGCTTTATCTGTCTTATTATGGTGTATCCTGTTATAATAACTTTCAGAAACATGTATGCAACCAGCTTATATGCTATTTTTATTTTCAGCTATCTAACCAGTATGGTACGTATTAGCACCTGCATGTGTGTAGTTCCCTGGCAGTGAGTGAAACTGATCCCAGCATAGATTTGCTGCATTGTGAATGCATTTATTATGACATTAAGAATTAATGTTCACCTAGAATTATTAGTTTCTGTTTTGTTTTCTTCTTGTTTGCTTGAAAGTTGGTACTCTTTATTCACCAGAAGTTTAATAAGTCACTGTTTGAATTGGCACAATGAATAAGGGGAAATCCATCTAACAGCATTCCCACTGGATGCTCCGGCTGCTTGTGACTCCTTCTGTACTGTGCATCATTCAGCCCTTAGTCAGTCACAGCACCACAGGATCCCTCCGAGTCACTTCCAGTTCCTCCTTGACCACAGATACCAGCAAAGCAAGTGCAGCCACATGGCTGTGTCTGGGCAAGGCTGCAGGCAGCAGGTGGCTGCCGTTTCTTTCCAGAGTGACTGAGAAGTCGAAGTAGGAACCCCTGCTTCATCTGTCAGGAACAGTCTCTGAGAAAGACCAATACACTCATGGGTAGAGGTGCACTCCTTCCTTCATTGTTAAAAAAGGATATTAATAGTTATTGGAAATTAAATGCAAAGCTAAATGCTTCTTGAGCTACTGTGGTTGTTGTAGAGGCCTGTTATTTACAAAAAGTATGTCTGATCATAAAACAACCATATGAACTGTATACTTGGTGGCAAAAATCCTCTGAAATCAGGGCTACAGTTCAGATCTGTGAGAAATAATGCCTTTCTGGGACGAAAGAACCCTTTACTGGGGCTGAAGATGGTTCTGGAAGAGCCTGGGACAGCAAGAAGCAGCTGGTTCCTTCCTAGATACCCTGAGCATGAATCTCATAAATATAATAATCTTCTGTAAGTGGGAAGAGATTAAAATCAGTCCCCAAAGCACAAGAATTATCCTGTTTGGTGAGTCCCATTATGGTGCTTCAGTATGAATTGTACACTACAGTGTTGTGCACTGCTTATTCATCATCCTGTGGCCCCTCTTAAAAGTGACCAAGCATGAGCTGGGAAGTTTTAAGATGTTTCACATAAAAATGATAAAAAGGAAAAAGGACAAGTTTGGTCTTTTTCTTACACTCAAAAAGCTCCCCAGATTTTGAAATGACATACTGTACAGTAACTATAGCACAGTTTGTTTAAAAACTAATGAATGCAGATGATAGAATTTCTCCCAACTCTGGGCTCTGTTCTTGTATATTGTAGTTGGAATGCCTCATAGACTGAGTCTATTTTTGTAGTTCAGATCCTTTCCTCCTTAAAATGATTTGTAGTCATTTGTTTTTAATGCTTTCTTTCGGTATGAACTGATTTCTGTAACTTTCATGTATAAAACAAGTTAGACATTCTTTCTATACTGGAAATAGTCATGAATATAATATTTCACTAAGTGTATGTACATATCATCAATAAACGTTGATTCATAATTTTCATGGTTTATATCTGTGACTTTAGTGTCAGCCTGAGCTCAATATGAGAATGCTTTGGTTAGGAGTTTAGATAAAGCAGTCTGATGTGAGACACAGCCTGTTCTGAAAACTGGAGGCATGGTAGAAGATGGACCTGACTGCCAAAGTGTTAGAAATCTCACCCCTCACTGTATTCTCCAAATATTTCAGGGTACCAGCTGCAACTGAGCTCATTTGCCATAAAGGACAGGATGTACTAACTACAGTTCTTGGCAATGAAGTCTAGCAAAGTGGGAAGAGATGTTAGAAGAGTAGGAGGGTGCAATGCAGTGGTTGAAGTTGGTTTAGAAACCTACTTCCCTTCCCCAAATGCTAAAAAATAAATTGCTTCCTCATAGCCCTTCTAAAAAATAAGAAATAAAATCTGTAGCTGAACCTCTGGATCACTTTGTAAAGAAATCAACTCTATTTAATACATGAATTAAGAGGTGCTTATGGAATGAACCATGGCAGTTTCTCAGTATGAAGAGAAAGCTCCGACAGTTATGCTCAGAGTAGCACACATTGTGGAAACAGTGTAACTACCATTGTGTGATTAAGACACATAACTGAAACACAGGTTGTGAGGTTTAACAGTCTGTGCAGCCCTGAGCTTACTTTTTACTAATCTAACCAAGGCCAGCATCCACTTGAGAAGTTTCCAAAGAAAGTCCAGGCATGGCAGGAAGTGACTTTGGCAGTGCTTCAGCTGGCACTCTGCCCTCTGAGTCAGTAATGAAGCAGGTTGTAATGTGACGCTAGGAAGATCTTTCTGCAAAAGATAAATCTGAGGCCCCCGCTATCTGCTGCCATTTCCAAACCACATTGCTTCTTTTTGCCAGAGGAAGAAACGTCCTGATCTGGCCTCATCAACAAGTGTTGTTAATAAATGCACGCTGCTGATGTAGGATTCCCCCAAAGTTTGTTGCGCTCAGGATTCCCCGTCACTTTCATGTTTTATGTATGCTGTGTATGTTAAAATTCCTTCTGTAAAAGTTGTTTATTCTTTTGTTACACATCGTGCCAAAAACTTTGACCTGAAAGGTTCAACACTGTGACCTATGTTTGTTGCTTTTTTCAAAGCAAAGTTTCTGCGAGAATGACCTAAAAAAAATCCAACACATGCAGGAGCCAATTCTGCAATTATATGAAGCTGCCCCTTTTGAAACAACATATCCTAAAGGCATATTCTCTAAGCCCTTGCAAGCCCCTTGTGTGCTCCTCTTTCTTCATGTCCTCAGCCTTAGTGCAAAAGATTATTTCAGGAGTGTCTTTGTACCTGGAACGTGTCCCTGTCTACAGGAAAACATCTGCTATAAGGTGCTATAAAAGACAGTGACTCATGGATCATTGACCCTATTAAGAGATATTTCTATATCCTGTCTCAGGCATGGAAGAAAAAATGAGAGAACATTTCAGGGCTGCTAAACCTTAAACAAGCTTCTCCTTTGTATTAGATAAGACATGTAAACAAGACAAGGACATGAAAGAAACAGATGGCCCCAACTTACATTGCTTTAGGAAGAAAGCAACATTTAAAATGATGCTCAGCTGGGCTAGCAAGAGTTTTTTGCAGCAAGCACTTAAACTGCAAGAGTGCACAAATACCCCAGCAGGGCTTAGTGCCACTGCACTGCCAAAGCTCCCCTGAGCTGTGCAGAGCCCTGTGCAGGCACAAAACTGAGGCAGGTTCAAAGCCCCAGCAGATGTCTGTCTGCTATATCATATGGACAGCATGCAATGAAAGTGCTCTTCTGCTACAGCAGGTGCAGGGAGGAAACTAGATTGCATGCAAGATCAGGTCTTTGCGGTCATGGTGGCATTAGCAAGGCAGGCAGGTTCTGCAGTGATAAGCAAAATGTCTGTGTAGACAGATAAATTACAAAGCTAACTGCTACCCACCAAAACTCACAGGGATGGAGCAATGAGGCCAGCACTCTTTATGGCACTTCTTCAGTACAAGTATTTCAAAAAGCAGCCTAGGGTCTGTCTTTCACAGTGTTGTGCTATTCATTCTCATTCATGACAACTAAAAATAAGCTTTTCTTTCCCGTAGTTGTTTGTAAGACTGATCTACCTCCATTTGACAGTTTTCTTACTGAGGTGCCTGAAGGTACTCTATGGATGACTCTCCAATGGTCAACAGACACCATTTGAGAAGTGCTGCTGTGGAGATGCGTGAGAAAAGACAGCTGACTCCCAGCTCTGTGAAGGGGGAAAAAGAGAGACCAGGCTAGGAAATTAACTCAAAATTCATTCCACTGTTTCACCTACGTTACCAGTATTAACCTAAATTGCCAGGATCAAATAAGCTTTGTTAGTTCACTTATTAGTAATGATTTTTTGAAGGCACTATTCCATATGGAGGAAGATTGCTCTAAAAAAGGCTCCTTGAGGAAGGCCCACACCTTTGCCATTAATCAGCAGCAGACTGACCCTTTGAGCTGTCGCAGAACCCAGTTCTCCCATTTTTGACTGGCGTGTTACTGATGGGTAGGCTTCATACCTGTCCTCTGCACAGGGAAAGAGAATGGGAGTCTTTCGTCTTGAACAAAGGGTAAGTTTGTTTTTTAGGTCACTAGCTGAACAATCAAGTGTCCTTACCTGCAGTTAATTTCAAACTTTATTTTGATGAATGAAAGAAACAGTAACTAGAAAATGAACTACAGAAGAACTGCAGGGAAATACCCAATAACTATAAACTTGTCTCCATTGGTGAATCTGATGATCTACTACTGCAAAACAAAACATGCTTAATTGAGTGAATTATTGTAAACTGGTTTTACAGTGCAACAAACCCCATCTACTTGCACACTAGGGTACAGATAGACAGGCAAAATGTACATATAAATTGCCAGTGCTTGAACAAAGCCAAAAGAGTGAAACATTCATATATTTGAAAAGTAAAATGAACCAAACATACTTTTTTCTAAAGAGGTGCTGTGGGTCTTGTATCATTGATAGAGCGCTCACAGGAAGGTTTTCCTCTCCCTTGTGCTGTTGTCAGCTCAGATCACTGTCTTCGATGCAAGGCTCAGCTATGACAATCTCCTAATAGAAAAACTCATCCTACAGAGTCATGCTGAAAGCTACTGAAGACAGTCTCTCTGAACTAGCTATGACAAGGCTGCTGCTAGTAATCTGCAGCAGCAGAACTGAATGTGGTACTTGTTATTAAAAAGAGTATGCTGATAAAACGTGGTGAATCTAAATGCAGACTTGACATCCAGTCATGAGGCAAAATATACCCACTTTATTCCTGTTTGGTTTGGGTAAAATGAAATTGTGAGGTCTCAATTCATGTGAGGAAAATGTGATAATTTTTTTTTTTTTAATAAAGCCAGGAAAAAGAAAAAGTCTTTTGAGTATGTGGTGCCAGAACACAAATGATTGCAAGTGAATTTACATTTAAAGCTAAATGCTGCTTTAGCAAAACCATTTATACAGTGCAACATGGGACTAAGCATAATAAAATTTCTGGGGGCAAGGTGTTTTGATGCCAGGTACAAAACTTACAGCCTCTGGAAAAGAGGTGGAAAATGCTTTATGGCATCCTTCTCTGTCCTGAGTTGCTCCGGGAATTTGAAGGACTTCAGGAACTCAGCAGACCTCGAACCTACTTCAATTACAGAGCCTTCGCTGCCTATGAGTGCAATGCTGATTTCCCACTGCCAGCCTACATGACCTTAACTTCAGCTGTGTCTTTAGCATTGCTTACAAGATGGCCTCTTGCCTCAGACTCAGCACCAGAAAAAAGCTGCTGTTGAGCTAAAGTGTGGGTTAGGTGAGTATTTCAGAGTGAAACTTTCCCCTAATATTCTAAAAAATGATTGAGGGTTCTCAAATAGATGCACTTCAATTTATGTCAGATCCCGTTTGACTTGACAAATCCTATTTTACTGTAAATGTACACATTTTTTCAATGGGAGATAAATTACTTGTAAAAATTTCATTTTAGTACAAAGGGAAAGCTGTGTTATGTGAATCTTACAAAAAAAAAAAAGTACTTTTTAACAGCTATATCTTCTACCTGGAATATTAAAACTATATACAACTATGTCTATTTCTGAAAATGAAAAATAGTAATCTTCTCATTTGACAGACATTGTGGACTTGTTTTGATTTTTTTTTTTTTTTTTTA
>VWYH01010279.1:83720-94853 GCA_013399365.1 Pampusana beccarii
ATAATTTTTTTTTTTTTAATAAAGCCAGGAAAAAGAAAAAGTCTTTTGAGTATGTGGTGCCAGAACACAAATGATTGCAAGTGAATTTACATTTAAAGCTAAATGCTGCTTTAGCAAAACCATTTATACAGTGCAACATGGGACTAAGCATAATAAAATTTCTGGGGGCAAGGTGTTTTGATGCCAGGTACAAAACTTACAGCCTCTGGAAAAGAGGTGGAAAATGCTTTATGGCATCCTTCTCTGTCCTGAGTTGCTCCGGGAATTTGAAGGACTTCAGGAACTCAGCAGACCTCGAACCTACTTCAATTACAGAGCCTTCGCTGCCTATGAGTGCAATGCTGATTTCCCACTGCCAGCCTACATGACCTTAACTTCAGCTGTGTCTTTAGCATTGCTTACAAGATGGCCTCTTGCCTCAGATTCAGCACCAGAAAAAAGCTGCTGTTGAGCTAAAGTGTGGGTTAGGTGAGTATTTCAGAGTGAAACTTTCCCCTAATATTCTAAAAAATGATTGAGGGTTCTCAAATAGATGCACTTCAATTTATGTCAGATCCCGTTTGACTTGACAAATCCTATTTTACTGTAAATGTACACATTTTTTCAATGGGAGATAAATTACTTGTAAAAATTTCATTTTAGTACAAAGGGAAAGCTGTGTTATGTGAATCTTACAAAAAAAAAAAAAGTACTTTTTAACAGCTATATCTTCTACCTGGAATATTAAAACTATATACAACTATGTCTATTTCTGAAAATGAAAAATAGTAATCTTCTCATTTGACAGACATTGTGGACTTGTTTTGATTTTTTTTTTTTTTTTTTAAGGAAAACACAAAAGTACTGACATTCATATCAGATTTCACTGCATAGATTTGTGTGGCAGAGAATGTGTGAAAAAGGGTTTCATCCATCCACTTGTTCATCCAAAACCCTTTGGCTGTAAAGTGAGAAGTTTTAGGCTCCTTGAAGATATCGCTCAGGCAAAACCTTTTTGATGTTTACTGAAACCATCCAAGCAAAATTGAAAGAAGGCTGTGTTTAAAGCATTTTTTTGTAAAGCCTTCACTGCCTCTGCTTTACTTGCACTTCAACAATAATCAGCTCCCTTGAGGTCAGGAGGGCTTCTTTGATGATGGATTTGCTACTTCAGTTTCGACTTGTAAAAAAACTGTGCAGCAGCACATTTATGTAAAGATCCATCTAAATCTGGTAGTTTATAAACTGGAAAATGAGCAAGAGGAATGTTCTTGAAATCTTGCCTTTGCTAACCTTACTCCAAATGGGTGAGACAGGAAAGACAAAAATTACAGTCTCTGTGCTGTACAAAAGAAACTGTTACTCATATTTGCTAAATTCGCACTTTGCCTCTGACTTCTCATTGTCACAGCTGCTTGCTCTCAGTGTGGTGTTGATGATGCCACATGCAGCATGTCATAGTAATAATGAGAAATAAGCTACCAGGGGAAGATTATTCAAAATCAGTTTGCAAATGAGGTAGTAAATGTAGAAATTGACTTGCAGGTGGGGGGTTCACAGAAAAAGGTCAATTCTTTTTTCCTTCTTGTAGTTGTGAAACATACAAGTGCTAAAGTCCTGGGGGTGTTGAAGGGACTTTCCCAGTTAGTAGCACAGAAATTTCTCTCTCCATTTATGTCGTCTTCCAGCAGCTATGTCCTTCCTCCATCCCCAATCAGTCAAAGCTCCCACCCCCAAAACAGCTTTGCAAAATTCTTGCCCCCCATAAGGAGTAAGACTTTTGTCAGCCACTCCCGCACATCTGGAACTGCACTCCAAAGAACAGCCCAATGCCGTGCTTTTCCTGCCCCTTTTTTGTCCTTTTCCCCTCCACAGAGGAAAGCTAGTCAGTACCTGTGGTTACCCAAAGGGTTTATATTTGACTAAGAAAATCTCTTGCAACCAGAGAGGTCAGAATGTCGAATTGTTTAATAAGGCTAAAATAATTATTGGCTAATGGTCTAATATGGCATAACATAAACCCATTAACTGCTGGTTTACAAAATATCCTTGTGTCTGTGTATGCTGAGGCAGAACACAATTGCCAGAGGATTGAATTTCTTTCCTTCATCTACAGAAAGAGCAATTAGAATTAACCCTAACCAGGATGATATACTGATCTCTGTCCCTGTCCAGTATTCTTTCTGTGTGCTAAAGAGACGCTTTGTAATTGTCTCCTAATAGTATTCCAGGCAACATACTTCAAACTACTTAGTACAGAAGCTGTTGTCTTTGTTGTTGACAAAGGACACAAAAAAGATATTCCTATCACGTGAAAAACATTGTGCAGAAATATAATTTTGGAACTGATTTTGTGGAAAAGGACATCCATCAGCCCAACTGAAGTGCATCTATACCAATGCATGCAGCATAGCAACAAACAGGAGGAGACAGAAGCCATTGTGCATCAGAAAAACTATTATATAGTTGCCATCACTGAAATATGGTGGGATGACTTGCACAACTGGAGTACTGCAATGGGTGGCTATAAACTCTTCAGAAGGGATAGGCTAGGAAGGAGAGGCAACGGGGTCACCCTGTATTTTGGGGAGGGGTTTGACAGTCTAGAGTGTAATGATGGTGACAATAGGGTTGAGTGCTTATGGGTAAGAATCAGGGGGAAGGCAAACAGGGCAGATACCCTGGTGGGAGTCTGTTACAGACCACCCAAACAGGATGAAGAGGCAGATGAAATCTTCTGAAGGCAGCTGGGAGAGGTCTCATGATCACTAGCTCTTGTTCTTGTGGGGGACACCAACTTAACAGATGTCTGCTGGAAAGACAACACAGCAGAGAGGAAACAGTCTAGGAGGCTCCTGGAGTATATGGAAGACAACTTCCTGGTACAGGGGGTCTGTGACCCAACTAGGGAAGGTGCCCCACTGGACCTGTTGTTTGTGAATAAAGAAGGACTTGAGGGTGTGTGATGGTCAGTCATTGCAGTCATGAAATCATTTTTTCTGAACAGAAATCAGTTTTCTGTTCTTGGAGAAGTAAGGAGGGTGGTCAGCAGAACTACTACCTTTGATTTCTGAAGGGCAGACTTTGACGTGTTTAGGAGGCTGGTTGGCAGGGTCCCTTGGGAGGCAGTTCTGAAGGGCAAAGGAGTCCAGGAAGGCTGGCCGCTCTTCAAGAAGGAAGTCTTAAAGGCGCAGAAGTGGGTTGTGCCGATGTGCCGAAAGACAAGCCAGAGGGGAAGAAGGCCAGCCTGGCTGAACAAAGAGCTTTGGCTGCAATTCTGAAATAAAAAGAGAAATTATAACCTTTGGAAGAAGGGGCAGGCAACTCAGGAGGACTACAAGGATGCCGTGAAGTTATGCAGGTAGAAAATTAGAAGGGCCAAAGCCCAATTAGAGCTGTGCCTAACTACTGCTGTAAAAGGAAAAAAAAAATGTTTCTATAAATACATATTAACGAAAAGAGGGCTAAGTAGAATCACAATCCTTTAGTGGATGTAGGGGGAAATGTAGTGACAGAGCAAAAGGTACTTAATGCCTTCTTTGCCTCAGTCTTTAATTGTAAGTCTAGTTGTGCTCCAGATACACAGCCCCCTAAGCCAGAAGACAGGGAGCAGAATGAAGCCACAGCATCATAGAATCATAGAATCGTAGAATGTTAGGAATGGAAGGGACCTAGAAAGATCATCTAGTCCAATCCCCCTGCCAGAGCAGGAACACCTAGATAAGGTTACACAGGCAGGCATCCAGGCGGGTTTTGAATGTCTCCAGAGAAGGAGACTCCACAACCTCCCTGGGCAGCCTGTTCCAGTGTTCCGTCACCCTCACTGAGAAGAAGTTTCTTCTCAAATTTAAGTGGAACCTCTTGTGTTCCAGCTTGAACCCATTACCCCTTGTCCTATCATTGTTTGCCACCGAGAAGAGCCTAGCTCCATCCTCGTGACACTCACCCTTTACATATTTATAAACACTAATAAGGTCACCCCTCAGTCTCCTCTTCTCCAAACTAAAGAGACCCAGCTCCCTCAGCCTTTCCTCATAAGGGAGATGCTCCACTCCCTTAATCATCTTAGTTGCCCTACGCTGGACTCTCTCCAGCAGTTCCCTGTCCTTCTTGAACTGAGGGGCCCAGAACTGGACACAATATTCCAGATGTGGTCTCACCAGGGCAGAGTAGAGGGGAAGGAGGACCTCTCTCGATCTACTAACCACCCCCCTTCTAATACACCCCAGGATGCCATTGGCCTTCTTGGCCGCATGAGCACAGTGCTGGCTCATGGTCATCCTGCTGTCCACCAGGACCCCCAGGTCCCTTTCCCCTACACTGCTTTCTAACAGGTCATTCCCCAACCTATACTGGAACCTGGGGTTGTTCCTGCCCAAATGTAATCCAAGGGGAAATGGTTAGTGACCTGCTATACCATTTACACACACACAAGTCTATGGGGCCTGATGAGATCCACCCAAAGATTCTGAGGCAGCTGGTGGAGGTGCTAACCAAGCCACTTTCCATCATTTATCAGCAGTCCTGGCTAACCAGGGAGGTTCCAGTTCACTGGAGATACCCACCTGCAAAAAGGGGTAAAAGGAGGATCCAGGGAATTACACACCTATCAGTCTGACGTTGGTGTTGGAGAAGATTATGGAACAGATCATCCTGAGTGGCATCACACAGCACACACAGGACAACCAAGTGATCAAGTCCAGTCAGCATGGGTTTATGAAAGGCAGGTCCTGCTTGACTAACTTGATCTCCTATGACAAGGTCACCCACTTAATGGATGAGGGAAAGGCTGTAGGTGTTGTCTACCTAAACTTTAGTAAAGACTTTGACATAGTTTTCTACGTCATCCTCCTGGAGAAACTGGCTGCTCATGGCTTGGATGGGTGTGCTGTTCACTTGATAAGGAGCTGGCTAGATGGCTAGGCCCAAAGAGTGGCAGTGAACGGAGTCAAATTCGTTTGGTGCCCGGTCACAAATAGTGCTCCCCAGTGCTCTCAGTACTGGGGCCGGTTCTGTTTAGTATCTTTATCAATTATGTGTATGAGGGGATTGAGTGCACTCTCAGTAAGTTTGCAGACAACAGCAGGCTGGGCAGGAGTATTGATCTGCTTGAGTGTAGAAAGGCTCTACAGAGGGATCTGGACAGGCTGGATCGATGGGCTGAGGCCAATTGCATGAGGTCCAACAAGGCCAAGTGTCAGGTCCTGCACCTGAGTCACAACAACCCCATGCAGTGCTACAGACTTGGAGAAGAGCAGCTGGAAAGCTGCCTGGTGGAAAAGGACCTGGGAGTGTTGGTCACCAGCTAACCGAATATGAGCCAGCAGTGTGCCCAGGTGGCCAAAAAGGCCAACAGCATCCTGGCTTGTATCAGGAATAGTGTGGCCAGCAGGACTAGGAAAGTGTTCATCCCCCTGTTCTCGGCCCTGGTGAGGCCATACCTTGAAGGCCAATGGTATCTTGGGGTGCATTAGGAAAAGTGTGACCAACAGGTCAAAGGAGGTTATCCTCCCCGTCTACTCTGCCCTGGTGAGGTCACATCTGGAGTACTTTGTCCAGTTCTGGGCTACCCAGTTTAAGAAGGACAAGGAATTTCTGGAGGGACTCCAGTGGAGAGCTACAAAGATTATTAGGGGTCTGGAGCATCTTTCTTGTGAGGACAGACAGAGCGAGCTGGGTCTGTTCAGCCTGGAGAAGGCTGATAGGGGATCTTATCAATGCTTATAAATATCTCAAGGGTGCGTGTCAAGAGAATGTGACCAGATTCTTTTCAGTGGTGCCCAACAATAGGATGAGGGACAATGGACAGAGATTGAAGCATATGAGGTTCCATCCTAAAATGAGGAGAAACTTCTTTATTTTGAGGGTGACAGAGCACTGGAACAGGCTGCCCAGAGAGGCTGTGGAGTCTCCTTCGCTGGAGACATTCTAAACCTGCCTGGATGCATCCCTGTGTAGTCTGCTGTAGGTGAACTTGCTTTAGCAGGTGAGTTGGACTAAATGATATCCAGAGGTCCCTTTCAACCCTAACCATTCTGTGATTCCGTGATTCTGTGATTCTGTACTACTGTGTTCAGTTTTGGGTCTCTCACTACAAAAAACACATTGAGTTGCTGGACTGAATTCACAAAAGGGCAACAAAGCTGGTGCAAGTATCTAGAGCATAGGTCTTATGAAGAGTGGCTGAGGCAACTGGAGTTGCTTAGCCTGGAAAAAGGGAGGCTTAGGGGAGACCTTATCACTCTCTACAACTACCTGAAAGGAGCTTGTAACATGGATGGTATTGTTCTCTTCTCCCAAGTAACAAGTGATACAACGAGAGGAAATGGCCTCAAGTTGTGCCAGGGGAGATTCAGATTGGATGTTTGGAAGAAATTTCTTCACAGAAAGGGTTGTGCAGCATTGGAACGGGCTGCCCAGGGAAGTGGTTGAGTCACCATCCCTGGAGGTTTTTAGAAGATGCATAGATGGGGTTCTTAGGGACATGGTTTAATGGTGGACTTGGCAGTGTTGGGTTAATTGTTAGACTCGGTGATCCTGAAGGTCTTTTCTAACCAAAATGATTCTTTGACATGATGCCCACATGTCTTTTGTCTCCTCTAATCTATCATTCCTTCTAAGGTCTTCAAGGAAATACATGTGAAACAATCACCCGGGATTGTTTAGTGGAAATATTACATTCTCATAAAACATACGATCCCCCTCTTAAATATGCTTACTGCTTTAGACAGTATTTCCATGAAAGAGGTGGTGTCAATTACATTTATCTAAAACTGTTCAAGACATAAGAATAGCACAAACTGATCACGGGGTCTGTTCTAGGTCCAGCCTGGTCTCCTCAGCATTTTTAGGAGAGATCTTCATTCTTTCCAAACACCAAGGGTAGACCAAGGCCCACCTTGTCTGTCACCACCCTGAAGGAAGGCCTGGATTTTACTGGGCGCTGCACTGTCCAAATGCCATTGGTTCAGTTAGTCAGGAATAGTTGTCAAGATCTTACTGGGTTGATCTTAAATTGAAACACGTCTGTTTTTAGCTGGGAGCTGAGTTAATTGCTAAATCTCAGAGCATCCTGGGAGCCTATGGGAGGATGGGAGAGCAGACAAAGTCACATAGCATTCAGCTGAGCCTGACTTAGAATTTGCAAGAAGAAAAAAAATGACCCCAATTCACCAGTACTAATCACAACTATCCGGCTGAGTACTTCTCTCCCACTAATAATGCCAGTCTTGCTTTTTATCCTCAATGTAACATCAAATTTATTTTTGGAAGCCTATTTTACAGTTCATGTTTTTAGCAATACTATCTTTAGTTAAAATTTAGAGATTTTATTTTCTTTCATTCTGATCAGTCTGTTAAATAAATATGCAAATATATCAAGTACTCTCTATAAAAAACACATACATACAACACAGAACCCCTCAAATATGTACTATATGACACATATGAAATGGCCATCTAGTTTTGAAACTATAATGAAACAATTACACATGACAATCTAAGAAGAATCAGCATATATAAAATAATGGCATTGCCTTTGTAAAGAGAACTTGAGCATTTAAAAATATATAAAGAAGACAATGAGTGTTGTCCTTGTATTTATAGCTACTGAACATTAGATAAATTAGGAAGGAATTTGTGGGTTTCTATATTAAGCATCTGAATAGGGAGATGAATAACATGACACAGCCTTTTTTTTTTTTTAAGAAAAATCTAGCCTTCAAGACAATTAAATGTCTCCTTTTGATTGAGACCCATATTCAATTAGGATTTAAAGAGAGGAATAATTCCTACTCTAAATCTCCATACTTACAGAAATCAGCACATAATACCAGTTTAAAAACAGCCTTCAATAGGTAATTTTGATTTATAATGACAAATAGAAAAGCTTGCTTAAAAGCATTGCAGGAATTAAACAGAAATCAATGTAAGACTAAACAGACTTCCCATTACACAATTTAGTACTAAAATACATGAAAGGACTGATAAGTTTGACAGTGGACTGTGATGGTATAAATCACCTTGACCCCATTAGCTTCAGCTTGTTTGAATACCTTTGGACCACGAGCTGTGTGACTGTTCATAGATGAAACATGCTGACCTACATAAAGTCAGAAAAAATTCTATGTGTACTTTAAAATCACACCTCATCTTGGGACCTTTTGCCCAGGCATAAATTACCCCTGAGGAGATATAACTGCAAACATCAGCACACTGAACAACTCAGTGAAACACATGGGAAACTGCTGGAGGGCTGTGACTGAGAAATATAATCAGAAGTCTTGTGTTTCATGTTCCAATAAAGATCAGTGTTTGCTAATGTTAGTATTCAGCCAGCTGAATACTCATCCTTCAGATTGCTTCAGATGGAGAACATAAAATAACATGCTTTAGCAGAACAGTTTCAAAGACAGGTGCTATGATCCACTTGAATAAACCTGCTGCAGGACATTCCCCATCCCACAACTGACACAGACCACTGGTTGCAATTACCTTAGACTGGTTTTACTTGCAATTTTTTAAGGCAGTCCAGTTAGAAGATGTCATTCTCCTTCCATTCCCATATGCTTTCTTTAAAATTACACAGGTCACTGGTAGCAAACAATTTTCTTTCTGACAGTTCCTATCAATATAATGCACAACATCATAGCTTAATAAAACGCTTTACATAACAGACACATAAGGACAAAACAAAAGCATAAAACAACGCAGCTGCAGCTACTTTGCTATATTACATGGCTGGAAAAGTTTCCTTTAATTTTCTTTGATCTTTTCGGTAGAATTTGAACTTCTGGTACCAATGAGCAAGAAAAGTTTCTTTTGGTATTTTTAAAAAGCAGAGAAAAAAATGTGGATGAAATAGAATTCAGAGGAAGTGAAAGAGAATAAAATAGTCATCTTCCCTCATGACCTCCAACTGTTTGATTTGCGCATATGTGATAGAGCTGGGGTCATTCTGTTTTATTCATTATCCTAACTAAGAGACTAATAAAAAACATGAACAAACTGTGACCAATGAAGGTGGGAGGGGGAAGAGTAATGAACACCTCAAAATTCAAGAATAACTATACAGATTTTAGGATAATCAAGTATATAAGTTTATTATGTATAGACTCGTGTTTTCATCTCTTTACTCCCCCTCCCAAGAAGACTTGCTGTATGCCTATAGATATTTAAGAATAAAGATAAATAAATTTTGCATTTCTGGGTTTCCCTCATTGGAGACCAAGCCATAAATCATTATAAAATGTCACTTGTTTATACTGGCAGACTCTGAATGCACCTACTGCTCTTCCCGGCTGGAAGGCATTTTCTGGAGGATTCTGGTGTTTTAGACATTGTATAGAAGACTTTTTTGGTTTAAATTTGATTTTTGCCCTTGACATTTGTGCCTTACTTGTTTGTGATGGCAAGTTTAGTACCTCTAATGCCCATAAGATGGAGTGGCTGGATACTTCTGTAGCTCTGGCTGGTGAAGACCCTCCTTCTGGGAACAATGACATAAGCTTGTATCCCTTCTAACACCGAGGACACAGTGAGAGTCCTCTGTGTAGGAACTGAAAACATGCAACACTTGGGGGTGTATTTCAGAAAGCAAATGCTAACTTTTTAAACTCAGACACCATTTTAAAGTTATTAAAACGAATAAAACTCAAATTTAATTATGTTCAAAAGACATCAGTAGCACAGTGCATTTGTGAATTGCTGTCCAAGTTCCATGAGATGTTGATTTCCCCAGTTCTGATCTACTTGGCAACTTCATACTATTACACTCCACTCTTCATGTCAAGCTCCTGACGATTTTGTGTTTCATCAGTGGTCAGGAATTCATCACATGCTCCTGTTCGGTCATTTGACTGTTCTTTATGAACCAAATGCACCATTTCTTGCGATTTGCTGGCACCTCCATTTAATCCACTTATCTTCCTGTCTTCCACTGCCCCTTTGCCATTGTTAATCACTAGCTTTTTCTTCTGTCCACATCTAGAAAGAAATAAAAAGGAAATAAATACTATAAATGGAGACTAACAAGAAAAAAAATGAAAGTCAATATTTAGGAAAAGATGCTTGGAAATGAAACTTGTGTCTGCCAGTGCAGAGGAAATGAAACTAGTGTCTGCCAGTGCAGACTTATACAATGCAAAGTGTAAAGTTTCTCCATACTGCATATTTTATTTTTGAAAGCATCCACCATTATATGCAAAAAAATTTGACAGGACCTCACTAATTCAGTCTGGATCTATCATTACTACAGACAGAAATAACTTGCATTACTGAAAGCTAGAAAAGATGGATGAAGAACTGGCTGGATGGCTGGGCTCAAAGTGTGGTGAATGGAGACAAACCCTGTAAGTGGCCGGTCACAAGTGGTGTTCCCCAGTGCTCAGTATTGGGGCCAGTTCTGTTGAATATCTCTGTTAATTATCTGGATAAAGGGATTGAGTGTACCCTTAGTAAGTTTGCAGATGACACCAAATGGGGTGGGAGTGTTGATCTGCTGGAGGGTAGGAAGAATATACAGAGAGATCTGAACTGACTGGATCGTTGGGCTGAGGCCAGTTCTATGAGGGTGCTACCACTGAAATGCTCAATTGTCCTTTCTCGGCTATCCAGTTTTCTCATAGCACTGCTGCAGTGTTAGTTTCAGATAAGCTGGCTTTCATGTGGAGTATGCTGACTGCAAGGCAACTACCTCTCTATGAATTTTTAGCCTTAGCACTTATCAGAATAGATGAAGAAAGGATTCTTGACTTGCTTGTGTTATCATTTATAATGTGCTAAAGTGAAAGAAAAAATTCCACTGGTTTCAAGCATACCAGAGTATGCCTCTGCTTCAAAAAGTTTTCCTCACAGTGTTTAACACGTATTACTAGGGTTTAATCCATGCATTTGTACACATACGTGCACTCACATGCACCTTCTCTCTTTACAACTCACTCCCAGCTGAGATTGTTTTGTTTCATGTCAGATGCAACCTAAAATTAGCCATACTGGCCCTGTTTATCTGTTCCTATGGTAACTCTGGGTTAAGAAGGAGGAAACAATAGCAGTCTCTACTTTTGAAGGCGTAACAGAGAGACAGCCCCTGCCCTGTCACTGTCGGGCAGAGGTAGGGGACCTAAAAGACGAAGAGGGGTGGAAGCAGGTTCCAGC
>VWYH01010280.1:0-94184 GCA_013399365.1 Pampusana beccarii
TGTTGCAGTTGCTTATCGTTTTCGTTTGTCTGTGTGTGTCTGTGTGCATGCTAAACTGAAGAAACATAATTGAAATCCAAATTTTTTCTTTCATCATTTGGTAAGACAGAGTTAGTGCTATAGACCTGTTCATCTCTTTGTGTCTGCTGATACAGCAGAGCATTGTACCACTTAGTGCCATTTGTGATCATGGGCACCAGCAGCTGCAGAACAGTGATGATCTTTTACACCGGGCTGTGACTCTCATGACACATGACAGCACTTGCTTCATTGCCCAGTTGTCTTGGGTCTTTATTCTGTGCCACTCAGTTGCAAATATTGTTCAAGAAAAGAAAGTAAGCTGATGAGAGAAGCAGTTGCTGTGTTGTCAATGGCTGTATTTTTTTTATGCTATATAAAGGATGTGACTGGTATCTTTTATATAATTATAAAAGTATGTACAAGGATAAATTGTTTTTCTTTCAGCTAACAACAGATACACAGTGATTCTATAGCATGATAGTATAGTTCATTATACCACAACCAAAAAGTCAGTATGAGAAAACAAGACAGGTCTGTGATTATTGTTTGGAATCTTAACTCAATTATAGAAGATCTCCAGATATGCTAATTGTGCTTCGCAGTTCAGTACCAATTAACCCTGCATTTATCTTCTTCATATCTGAGGTGTTTGTTACTCAGTGTGGGGTAGTGTTTGTTAAGCTTCTGAATGGAACTGACAGTGCTGAGAATGGAGAGTTTATCTGACCCAGAGAAGTGTGCTTTACATTATGCTGAAGTGGATGAGTGGATGGCATAGCTGGGAAAGCTGTTGAACTAAAATGCACGGAACTAGCTTGATTTTTTTTTTATTTAAATTTTTAGGCTTCATACTGTAACCTATTGGGTCTCATCTAGCCTGTTGAAGAAAGCTATAGATATGTATGTATGTGGGTATTGAGGAGTCAGTTACAGAAGCTGTGTGTTTTCCTGCTGTACTGATAAGTTGAACTCTACTTGTTAAGCTAATGGCCTGGTTTTGAGTTTGAGCTACAAATCCAGCTGACTGCAACTTCAACCAACATTGGCCATTTTGAACAGTTTGTCTGATTTTAATAATTCACTTTTTGATTTAGTCCTGTGTTCTGTGAACAACAGTACAGTATCTCATGCATGCTTGGGAGATTGTTCGTTTTACCCCCCTGGTAGATGCTACACTGTGCCACCCAGTCATTGGCTTCCTTAAGTTTTAGTTCTATGTCTTTAAGTACTAGGCATAGTGCAGATGGACAGTGAAGTGACAGTCACCTGAGGTAAACAGTAAAGGTACATAAGAGCTATCAGACTTAAGGGCTACCCGTAGAGAACTAGATTTCTTTAATGTTAGGGACACTGACTTGATGTTATCTACCATGACATTTGCGCTTTTTGCAAGTGTTCAACTCTGCTTGTCAAAGCCTTGAGATGAAGAAGATGACAAGATGTGCTTTCTGGAGACAGTTATCCAAATGACTTATTCTAAGTGTTGATTAGTTTCCTGTGCTTGCTACAAGTGTAATCTCTTGATCTTGGAAGAAGTAATTTGCTGAACAACACAGCTTCTCCAACATACGTGATGATGTTAAAGGAGTTATAATATTGACTGACTTCTCAACAGTGTTGTTAATTGTCATATGCTGTTTTTTAAGAAAATTAAGCACTCAAAGTTTGCCTGATTTGTGCGTGCTCGGAATTCTGGCCAGTGTTTCTGCTTGTCATCTTCATCGAGCTCTGCTTGAAAATTTGTGAGGCTTTTTGGAGTTTTGAAGGGTGAGAGGATTTGATTTCTGATGCCTCAAAGGGGTGGTGAACACTCTACCTCTGCTGCAGGGTAGAAAGGCACAAAAATACATTAGGTTTTGTAGCTGTGGTCTCTCGGGGCTTTGTTGACTTGCGTAGGTGTAGGATAACATGTTCAGCAGTGCATAAAGCTTGCTTTGGTTATTTTCTACCCTATCAGACTTTCTTTAGTAATTGAAACAGAGCATTAGCTCGAACCAGTTGCTATTGAGCTCCTCCTGGTTTTGCTATCCTTACTGTGAGAAGTTAACTATAGATACGTGTATCAAGTACTTAAGCTAGTTTTAAATTAACTACTTGTATAAACATACATAATATAGAGGTTTTGTGATAAAAATTATGAGCATGTAACCCTGCAAAGATGTTTGTTTGTTGCTTGTTATGGGTGGTTTCTACAGCAGAGCTGCAGAGGCTGGTATATGCTGTGCACGACGTAGACCTTAGCAGTGTATACATACATGGCATTGTCTTAATCTATTGGTTTTATGTCATTCTATTTTCCTGCAAGAGTCAGTTTGCAGTTTTGCTTTATAGGCTATGAGGATATACTTACTTGCTTATGAACAGCAATCTACCCTACAGGCAGTGCTAGTGGCATGTGAGAGACCAGGTGTTGAATTAGCTCCCATGGAAATTCATCAACAACCCTCATTAAAAACATTTTTATATTGCAAATAAATGAGAAATAAGAATCTGGTAGGTAAGACAATCTTATGACATATTCACTGCAATAAGAGCAGAGAATTCTAATAGTAATTGCACCATTAACTGGCCACAATTTAGAAAACTTACCCTCCTGTACCAAATGTTGTGGGAATGGGTATTATTGCATTGAATATCCTTCTTGCACCAAAATACCATATTGTCAGCAAATGACAGTTTGGAGCAATACTTGATTTCTTTGGTTCAGCTGGTAAAATCAGTGGCTTTGAAGCAAACTTCAGCTTCAGAATTTAGGTAGTAATTCAGGGAAAAAAAATATGAGAAGCCTTATTTTCTTAATATAAGTAACTAAGAGCTGCTAGGTATTGCTAACATAAGGATGTAGTAATTCCTGTTTGGAAATGGAACAGAAAGCACTCTTTGTACAAAGCCGAAGTCAAGAGGACAGCACATATTTAGCAGTTTGTGTTCAAAAGTTGAAGAGTTGTGACCTTACAGAGAATGAAAATAAGATGCATTTAGAGGGAGTTTGTATTGATCTTCAAGAAGGTTTCTGATATTTGGTATGGCTTTTTACATCGTGAGGCTTTTTCTGGTTTTTTTTGTTTGTTTTTAAGGAAAAGCTTATAAGGTATTTTGAGGTTGTTAAATGCTATTGACTATTCAGTGGTATCTGGTCACAGCAACATTGTTCAACTGGACTCACCTAAAGACTGCTTCAGTTTCATCCTGGCGTACAGTGAGTCCTGTGCCCTGATAGACTTTGCACCAGATGTAGGCGACAGGCTAAATTTGGCAGAAATTTTCACTTAGTAGTTCAGTAATTCTAGCTGCTTCCTTAGTTCAGTCACCAGAGTTATGTTAGACATCTCCAAAATTGTTAGAATCTTTCCCAGCACTGGCTTGGTACCTTCCTTTAGTAGCTGTTGATCTGAAGTCACAGATTTCCAGAAGAATGTACACTTGTTCTTTCATAGTCTCCTCTCTGCTTTCACAATTCAGTCCAACATTTTGGATGTAAGCATCTGTTTATTGTAAACTTTTGGATCTTTTAAATACAGCTAGTGCTTTGAATTGAGAGAAGTGTGATGTGAATGAGAGAATATCTGTATTGGTATTAACTGTAATAACTTTCTGCATTTCTTTTGGATTGGTTTCAGGTGCACATGAGTCAGCACTGTAAATACTGATAAACCTTTAGTCCAGGAGAGGAGATTTGGTCACTGTCTATTTATAGCTTTCACGAAGTGCCAAGACATCGTTGGCATGGACTGTTCTGCAGATTCTGTGGTACAGCTGATACTTCCATTAATAAAATATATTTGCCTCTTTGGACACAGAGAGAGGATCAGTATCTCTCACCCCGAGGAGGACTACCTCAGAATTGAAATAGTGTATTTCTGAAGCTGGATGTAGCTTTGTTGTAAATACTTGTTTGGCAGACTTTGGTAGACTTATCTTGGGATTTTTAGCTTTTATTTAGTATTTTTATTCACGAAATGGATAGAACTCTGTGGTTTGCAAACTCTCTTTTTTTTTTTTTTTTTTCCCTCTTCAGTTTCTGCTTTGCCTACATTGAATTGTTTAGATCTCAGCTCACTTACCATTTGCAAGGTGTATTGCACTTCCTGCAGATATTCCTTGTTATGATTAGTAGGGGAATCTTCATTCAGGGTGATGGTTGCCTTTTCAATTACTGCAACTTTGTGTTGGGATGGGAAAAGCATAGAGGTGGCTCTTGAGGTATACAAAGTAAGTAAGTAGGCAGATGCATTAGCTTTTTTTTCCCTAAGCTATGCAAAGGTACATATCTACACAACATATGGTAAGGAGAAATGACATAGGCATAGCAGAGGAACTTATTTAATAATATTCTCTGCATTGGCAATAACTTACACATGGAATTGTCTTTAGACAATAGATCTGTGGAAGAAATGAGGTGCCACCTTTCTCATAAGCAAGGGTTACATAGCTTAATGCTGGTGTATAATTTAGCTGGAAGACTTCCCATCCACGTTGACAGCTACTCTAGCCCCAGTTCTGTTTCTGTAGGAAAGAGAAATTTGCTACTGGAGAAAGTAATAAGGAGGGAGACAGTCCAGAACCGGTACTTGACTAAAATGCATGTATAAAATAAAAGCAAGTATTTGCCCCTCAATTTGTTTATACCTCTATGACACACGTGAGCAATCATGTTTTAAGACCATCTACAAGTGTTAGCAGAATGTGAGCCTTTTCAGCTTCTACATTAAGTGTCTTGCACTTCCCAGTAGTTAGAAACTGCTTATAACTCTGTGCATTCTCATGGAGGTTATTTCAGTGCCTGTTCTGCAAAATTTTTCTGGAAATGACATTGATGCTTGAATGAGCAGAGAAATGTAACTTCTGTAATGGATATGTACATCATTGCTTTATGGTAATGTTGCAACCAAACATTTTTTCAGTAGTGTAGGATATGTACGAAGTCAGACCACTCAAAGCCACGTTAGCTTCTTTGGTTCCATACAAGAAAATTAAAGCACTGTGCTTAAATAAAGATCCCGTTAACATGACAGTTGTTTTACATTCATTTGATCTGAATGGAAGCAGCCTTTGTTTATGGTTGTCATTTGGGTTTGCTGGGTTTTTTGGTTTCTTGTCACCTGGTTGCAGCATCAGCTCCCTGAAAATGTTGGCCTGTTTGTTTTTGAACTGTTTTTCACTATGCTTTGGTTTCAGGTAGACTTGAAAGCGTTTTATTATGTGGTATGAGAAGAATTCAATGTGTTTGGTGTTCCACTGTTCATTCACTGTGGTAAGAGTATATTTAAACTATTGCAAAAGGTGAACTGAGCAAAACTGTGCTCTTGATGTCAAATATGTCTTCTGACATTGTCTTCAATACTCTACCTTAGAGAGTTAATTTTCAACATGATTTCTGAGTGGGTTACAATTTTGCATATGTGATTTTCAGAAATACAATGTTCACCAATTAAAACTCTGCTTAAAAACCTTCGTTTATGTGGATAGTGTTCTAGATGACTTGTATATGATCTGAACTAGAAAGCATAATGTCTACCAAATAAGAACAAGAGCATATTTAGACATATTTCCGAAAACTTGGATTTGGTATCTGGAGTACTTTTATCTTTTAGTTTGTTCTGTCATGTGAAGAAGGTTTAAAAAAAGAGTAAGACTGGACATTTAAAAAAAAATTCTTACAATACTTGTTCAAGTTCAGTTTACCTCCTAATTTTTCGTATCAGCAAGAATTAGCTTGGACTCATAGATTTCCTGTTCTGTTTCCTGCCTCCAGTCTGGTTGGTTGGTTGGGGGTTTTTTGGAGGGTTTTTTGTGGGTTGGTTTTTTTTGGTTGTGTTGGTTGTTTTTTTGGTTTTTTTGGGGGGGTTTATTGCTTGGTTGGGTTGGGTTTTTTCCCCATCTTTTTTGTTTGGGGCTTTTGGGGTTTATTTTTCATTTTGGTTTGGTTCCCCCCTTCCTCCCTCCCCCCCCCCCTTTTTTTTTTTTTTCTGAATGATGGAAAAATACTGCTTCCACGAGTTTTTGTGTGCATTCAGTTTTTGAGTGAACTAACTTTGTTCCTGGCTGAAGTAACTTGGTGTTTCTGCAGGTTTGTAGCTGATCGAACAATGCTGTACCCAAAGCAAAAACATGATTTAAAGTGTTGAAATGTCAATTGTATACATCTCTCTGTGTGCTTTTTTTATTTGTGGACAGAGATTAGGAGTAATATTTTGCACATCAAACAACTATATGATTCCTGTTTTCCTTTTTTAAATTAGTACAGTTCTCTTCAAATGGATCTCTTTTCAAGTGTTGTTCTACTTTTGCTGTAAACTGTTTGAGAGTGTTTTGGCCACAGTCTGCCTGTTTTTCTGTCTTGCTTTTTATTTTGTAAAACAAGAATGACTGCTGGCAATGCAGACAATTGCATTAGTAATTTTAAGTCTTTAACTGCTGTTTCAGAAGACAAGAAGGTAAGAAGGATAGGGGAGCAAGACGTTGTGGTGAATGTTGGAGTTTTAACACAGATTTAATCTCTCATACAAGGAACACAGAGAATGGGAAGATTTGCGGCCATCTGCATATTCAGAGCTTTCCTGTGACCATCCAATTGTCCCTTTCATGCGGGAAGGCAATCTTCCAGAAGGGGGAGGCATGTGCAGTTTCTTTGTTATTTAGGTTATCAGTCTTGTTTTGCTTGAAAGAGCAGATGTGATATTTCAGCTGTGTGTGTACCTGCAGTCCAGAGTCTCCTTGCTTGAAGGCTGTGATTTGGTCCTTGGCCTTGGTTATGACAAACAGAAGTCTTTTGGGTTTCTCTACATGTTACCTCTGGATATGGACTGCATTGTAGTTATTCTTCTTTCACTTGGTGTGTCATTCTTGATTTCAGACCTTTGTATCTCCATCCATGGACAATGATTCTCGCAGACTGAGCTTGTGCTCTCAGTTAACACCAGCTGTCTGCAGGATCTGTGAAATAACCCCTCCCACATCCACACATGTTTTTGCTTACCTGAATGCATCTGACCTCTCAGAAGAGTTCATTATCACTGAGCTGTCACTGGGTTCAGAAACTGCTTTCACGCTTATATGTGAAAAGGTTATTATATTTGACATGGAAAAAATTCCAACCCTGCGAAATCCTTTGAAAAACTGGAATGTTGCTGTTGTAAAACCATCTGACAATTATATTTTCTTATTGGGACAGTCTGATAAAAATCTGTTGGTTTTCCTTAAAAGAAAGTCCCACCATGGTTTGGATGAGGCTGATGTTCTGGCTTCTGTAGTAGCATTTTTGGAAGCAATGAGCTGCTATCGCAGTCCTCAAATGCCTCAAGCCATGATGCTTAATGTTTAAATTATGTTTCAGAAGTAGCTATGCAAAGACACTTCTTATCTGTAGTATTAAATAGTGTTATATTTTTCTCTCAAAAAAACCCAAAACCAGTATGTAACTGGAAAAAAATTATTTAGAGGGGTAAGGGACAATGTCTTGGAGCTGGAGGGGAGCTGCATACACCTATCAGTGCTTTCTAAATTTCTTGGCCATGAAATATGAGTAAACTTGCTGTGTCTTGGCAGTAGGGTCATTAACAAACAGCTGCAGTGTCTGAATAATAGAATAGATATGTTTTACCTAAATTAAAGGTTGCTTTTTCCATTCGTTTCCCTTTTTCTTCAGTCAGTGACTTTTTTTTCTTTATACTGAACAGTGTAACTTCTGAATTAGGATGGGAGTTTTGTCAGAGGCCCCACTGGAACAGAGTGTTCCAGATATCTTTCTATATAGGAATAAGCAATTAAATGTTAAAATTGCGCTTGTAGTTTTACTTGGGCTTTGTAGTTATTTAAAACTGTGTCCCTGCAATATACAGCCTTTGCCTTGCCACCATCTTGCATTGCTCATTTCTTGCTGCTCTGATGTGGATTGGCCCAACATAGGTGAAATGGACATTTTGGTAGCTATAAAGATACTGCCTGGGAATTAAAAAAACTTTCGTAAATTAAATACTGGAAAAATTTGGATCTAGGATTTTGCTGAAACGTCACAAAAATCCCAGGACGGGGGAGGAAGAAATTTTAGGAAAGTTAGCGGCACATAAGTTTGGTTCGTTGTGTTTTGTTTTTTGAATTTTGGTGGGGTTTTTTTTTGGGGGGGGGGGGGGGGTTTTGTGGTGGGGTTTTGTTTGTTTGGGATTTTTTGGGTGTGGTTTTTTTTTTTTAGTGTAATTTTAAGGAGAAATACTTTCGGATTACAGGTTGCTAGAAAGAAGCTTGGATCTGCATTTTTGGTGCGTAATGAGTTGGATTTAGTTATTCATAGAATCATTGAATCTTTTGGGTTAGAAAAGGCCTTTAGGATCATGGAGTCCAACCATTGACCTAGTGCTGCCAAGTCCACCACTAAACCATCTCCTTAAGAACCGTATCTACACGTCTCTTAAACATCTCCAGGGATGGTGACTCAACAACTTCACTAGGCAGCCTGTTCTAATGCCTGATAACTCTTTCCGTGAACAAATTTTTCCTAATACCCAATGTAAACCTCCCCTGATGCAACTTGAGGCCATTTCCTCTCGTCCTATCACTTGTTACTTGGGAGAAGAGACCAACACCCTCCATGCTACAACCTCCTTTCAGGTAATTGTAGACAGCAATAAGTTCTCCCCTCAGCCTCCTTTTCTCCAGGCCAAACAGCCCCAGNCCTGCTGGCCACACTATTCTTGATACAAGCCAGGATGCTGTTGGCCATCTTGGCTACCTGGGCACACTGTCAGCTCATATTCAGCTGGCTGTCAATCAACACCCCCAGATCCCTCTCTGCCAGGCAGCTTTCCAGCCACTCTTCCCTGAGCCTGTAGCGCTGCCTGGGGTTGTTGTGATCCAAGTGCAGGACCTGGCATTTGTCCTTGTTAAACCTCATACAATTGGCTTAAGCCTATCAATGCACCTGGTCCAGATCCCTCTGTAGAACCTTCCTACCCTCCAACAGATCAACACTCCCACCCAACGTGGTGTTGTCTGCAAACTGAGGGTGCAGTCAATCCCCTCATCCAGATCATTAATAAAGAGGTCAAGCAGAACTGGTCCCCATACCGAGCACTAGGGAACACCACTCGTGACTGGATGCCAACTGGATTTGGCTCTGTTCACCACAACTATTTGGGCTTGGCTGTCCAGACAGTTTTTTACCCAGCAAAGAGCACACCCATCCAAGCCATGAGCAGCCAGTTTCTCCAGGAGAATGCCATGGAAAACATTGTCAAAGGCTTTGCTGAAGTCTAAGTAGACAATATCCACAGTCTTTTTTTCATCATTATTCTGTTTGTTGTGCAATAGTTTAATTTCAAGGTCCAGTTCAGTTCTTACTGAAAGCATATTTTAAGTTCTAATAGCTTGAGACTTAATGAGTTAAGATCTTACTATTAAGTCCTATTTAATGCTGCCATTGATCTTTGACCTTTTGGAGTTGTGTTTGAATGTTGTCTGAATCAAGTAAGATGTCTTATCATGCATTTGTACAATATCTTGTCCGTAGTGAGCTACTGAACTGTTCTGATTCTCATTAATAGAAATGTCACTGTCTTATGTAACTCTTTGATTTCTATTGTGGCAATTCCCATTTACTTTCCTCCATCAAATGCCACATCCTGTTCTTTGTTAAGTGGTCTCACCAAATAACCTGATATAACTTGTTTTCTCTGAGTGGGAACACAATCAAAGCATAGATACTGCATGGGTAAAGAGAGCAGTAAGGGAGGTTATGGGCTAACAAAAGCCTGATGGGACTGGATGCTAACATGAAAATTCATTTGGTTATGTCTCTTTTCCTATTGCTGACTGTCATGTATTTATACAAATTCAGGTTAGTAATATAACGGAAGTCCTGGAAAATAGCTGATAATCTGAAAGCTGTCCTTGAGGATCTTTTTCTTTTCATACTTAAGAACCATTTTGTATAGTTTCTGTGGATTAACTGCTTGTGATCAAATGCATTCACTTTTGCGTAGAGGATGTTTGGCCTTGCCCACAGTCACGGCTTGTGACAGTATACTAGCTTCTTTTCAAGAGTGTTTGTGTTGGACATTGTTTTGTTCTATGTAGACTGGTCTTCTTTTTAACCAAATATTTTCATACTGCTGGGGAGAATGTATCAAAATAAATGTTGGGTTTTTTTTCTGGGATCTGAATGAGATGTATCAGTTCATATGGGATTGCTGGTGAGCTCTAGAAGGATGCCTTATCTGGTTTTGCTACTTTTCTTTCCCTGAGTTATCAAGCAATTAGTTCATGTGCACTGCTTTAACTGGCAGAGAAAGCATGGCCCTGTCCTTCTAGCTGTATTGTCTTTGCCATAAGCCTGTGCACTTCAACAGCAGCAAGAGGTTTTGAAACTGTAGTGACTGTATTGACTTCTTCATCCCACCGAAAGATAAAATGCTAAGTAGTATTATAAGAAAGTAGCTTCTTATCACTACCTTGTGTAGTAAGCATATCACAGCCTGGTGAAGACTGACAGGTGAAATGATTAGCTATTGAGAACTGTTAGTAAATCTTCAGCTGTCCTTAACTGCTTTCATTTATTGGTATGAGGCTGACTTAATAAGCACTATGACATCATCCTCTTGGATTTTCATATTTTGGATGAGCTCAGTGGTGTCCTTGGCAGCTGTGAACTGTATTAGGTTGTTACACTGTGGTTAACAGTTTCTGCTCCCTTCTCCTATGATCTGTGTGTGTGTGCCCAGCGTAGTGCATATCCTCAAGATGGCAAGAACCAAAGAGAATGGCAAATAAATTGAGCCCTCTGGAGAAGAAACCAGCGTATCTGCAGAAGCCTGATTCTGAGGCAACAGTCTTCCTACGTCACCACTGGTTTGTCCCTTGTCATATGGGTCTAAGACATGTCTGCAGCCTCTCTTGTTTTGCTGACCATTTCTTATGTATTTGTGTACTTCAGGTAACTGCTCTGCTCCTGTCACTCACCCCTGCCATATCCATAATGTCTAACTTCTACCTGAATTGTGCTGACAAAGAGTGCTAGTCCTTCATGTACCCGAAAGGTAGATTTCTATGTTACTGAGCAGTGTGCTCTGTTAGTTGCATGTAATTGATTCGATTCTTTCACAGAAGTATACAGTATTCTAAGGATAAAAGCAGTTTTATCTATTTTGTGTGTACGGTTATTACATTCTTTGTATAAGGTCCAGGGGATTGACAGCCAGATATATTCTTTGTATGATACCAGTTAACAAGGAAAAGTTGAAGTCCTCCCAGACTACTTGGTAGTACATGTTTCTATGTCTTTTCAAACTCGGGTACATACCTGTCATGAGAAATGCATTTGCAAATTTCTTCAACGTATGTTGAGGCATGTGCTTTCTTTATGCTTCACAGAATTTTCCAAAAAATTCCTTTACAGCTTTTTATCAGTATCTTACCATTACATGGATTTTATTAGTAATAAATATCCAGATATAACATTATTTTTGCTCTCTAACTGGGGAAAAAACAAACAAACCTCCAAATGAGTAGACTCTGATTCTGCTACTCTAAGCTAATTTTATTTCTTCTTATAAGCCCCATATAACCATCAGATCTATTTTCTGTGTGAACTTTTTCTTTTCCACATCCTCCTTAAATCCCATTAATCTCTTTAACACCTGCAACTCATTTTGGGGTTTGCTTTCCTTTGGAGACTTTTACCTACTACATGTTTTTGCCAAGTCATTTTCTTTCTCAAGTCCCCCTCTTCATTCCCTTCCCAATACAAAAATGAATTTTCACTGTGAGTGAAGCGTATAGGAAAGAAATGCTACAAAAACAAAGTCAAGGGGAGGAAAAGGTTAGATTCAAATATAAGAGAGGAGAGTTTTCATGAGAGAACCCTAAAATACTTAGGTTAAAATAAAGCCTGGTAAAGATATTTACTTCTGGTTTAGAGAGCTGATGAAGTCCACTTGCTTCAGATTTTCAGAGTGTGGCAGTTCACGAGCAGTCGTAGTTTCAGATACTTAGAATGAACTATGTTCACTCTGCTTTACCCTTGCTCAGTAACGAGACAAAAAGTACCTGAGGGAAACCGGCATTTCCAGGCTCAGTTCCGAAGCAAATGATGTGTGTTCTTCTGCCCTTGCTACCTATTCCGTGACTCCCAAAAGGTTTCTGCAAGTCATGGCTATTTCTGTGGTATCAAGAGAGCATTTTGCACTGTGTTTTGTGTGATGCCTCTCTTGTTGCTTGGCACTCCTGGAATGATGGGGAAACTGGTGATGGCACTGACTTGTGATTGTGCGGTATATAAAGCCATTCAGTCCAGCTCCTTATATCTGACTTTGTCAAGGTACTAGAAGTTATAGACTAATTGTCAAAGTCATCTGAACATCTTCTTTGTCAGTCCTAATCTTTCCCTCGAGGGAATCCACTTGAACAGTTTTTGCTGTAAGTGGTCATTCTCTATGTGATGATCCTTGTCTGATGATCCAAGCCAAACTCTAGCAACCCTGATTAGTGATTTCAGTTAAACTATGTGCTACAGAAAGTTGCATTTGAAAGGTCTGTATATTAGACTTAGCTTTGAGCCTCTAGTGAACAAAGGCTGTAGTGTGGTGTTATACTGAAGATTTGCAGTGATTGCCAATGCCATCTTTTTCTAAATGAGAGGCAAAACAAAATGAAGTCCTGACCTCTTGAGGTAGGTAAAAGTTATTGGATTTGTTTCATGAGAAGAGGGATTTTAATCCTATTAATGAAAATCCTGGACAAATTCCAATTAATTAATTGTCGTTTATTCCATGTGTCTTTCTGATTAATGAAATACTGGATTATAGTCTTTGTGTCCATTGTCATGATGTTCTTTTACTAGCTAATTCCATGAGATACTCCAGCATATGCTTCACCTAAAGCAAAAAAAATAATTGCAAACAGCGAAGTTTGGTCAAAAAACGGATAAAGTTTATTTCTGGGTAAAATAGGGAGTGTGAGGGATGTAGGGGTTTTGCTACATGTTAGTCTGTGTTGAAAAGGATATGTTGAAAAAGTAATAAATGGTATGTAAAGGGTTGTGTTAGTGATGTATTTTGTTGTGAATAACCGATTTCTCTTTGTGTTTAAAAGCCTGGGATAAAATTTAATTTTATGTTTAATTAATTGAAGTCAGAGTCACATCCTAACTGTTGGTGTCTAGAACTGAGAAATCTCACTTCCCTGTTTTGTTAGTGGAGGCACCCTCCAGCTGAGGGAAATTTGACCTCTGAAGGTGTCTGAGAGAAGATCAAAGATAAAACGATGATAGATAGATGAATTTCTCTTCCCAGTGGCTCTTGTGATGCTTGAATTAAAATTAGATTTCTATGCAGTCTTTCTAGCCTGAGATTTTTGTTGCCAGTGCACTTCCTTTATCCTTGCATCTATCATTTATTTCTGTATAAACAACTGTCACTGTTGAAAGGACTGGTCTGGGTTGTGTGAGTGTGGTGGTATTTTTATTTTGGTTTGGGTTTTTTTGTTCTTTTTCTGATTTGCTTGAAATGCTCTCTAAATTGATGTAAAAATAAATACTTAAGTGGCAAACAAAACTCAGGTAGTAGCATGTTTCCTAGGAACAGAGACTCTCTCATATTTCTATGACTTCGAGGGTTTCATAATGTCTCCTGCCTAAACTGAGTATTTTAAAATGTTAGAAAACAGACTTGCATTACTCCCCTTTTAGTTAAACACGTCTCTGTGGTGAATGCTGAGTTTCTTTGTAAGAGTTTTATCAACTGAACCATTTGGCCTGATGGATGTAAGAGGTCTGCAGGAGTGACTATAAATAGATGTTTGTAAAGTGTGATTTCCCGCTCAGATTTTGCACTGTATACTGCTTTAGCAAAATCTTCTCCACTAAATTTAGTAGTAATTTGCTAGTGTGAAAATATGGGCATCTTATTAGTGAAAAGCAAGTCTTCAGCTCTGAATTTCTGGGGGGGTTTATGAGTTTATCAGGCTGCTATATTGTGTTTTCTTTGAACCTTTGAATGTTTATGAAGGTGATGGTCTAAGAAGAAAAACATACTGAATTTAAATGCATCACTTTAAAAATTGTCAGTCGTTAATAGAGGAGTATTTCAAGTTTTTAAATGCTTTTCAATAGTTTGCTTTACACAATAGTGTTATTCTTCTTTTACCTGTAAATACGTGAATAGTCACCTATGATTAATACTTCAGAACCAGTTATTCAAAGAGGAATAAAAAATATTAAATAACTCACTGAAGATGCTTCAGTTCTTGTCTTTTATGCATGCGGGCTTTACAAGTGATCAACTCAAAGGAGACTATATTTGATTTGATGACCTGCAAGCATTCTGACAGCAGGCCAGGTCCCTTTATTTCCTCTTTATTTCTGAATGTTCCTCAAGCAAAGTTTCTAAAGCGCTGTCCTACTGATGTATGTAACAAAGAAAGTGGTGTTTCTTGGATATGTTTTATTTGACACCATAAATGGGCTGCATGGGGCTTCCTGTTCTGTTGCAGTTTTCTGTTGTTCACTGTAGTAAACTGAAACAATTCTGCTATTCTTAGAATGCTTGTTATGCTCTCTAGTAATTTCTTTAAATTTTTGTGTGTTTTGACAGGGGAAAGTCTTCCAGAACTATCACTTTTGAGCAGTTTAAGGAAGCTCTTCAAGAACTCTCCAAGAAACGATTTAAAGACAAGAGTGATGAGGAAGCAGTTCAAGAAATATATAAACTAATTGAAGGAAAAGCACCGATTATATCTGGAGTAACGGTATGTTACTGATCTAATGGATGGAGTGTTGTACTAGTCCCTTGTTCTACCACAGCGTTGTTGAATTCACCTGCTTCCCTTTACAATCCACAAATCCAACAGGCAACAACTGTGCCAAGCTGAGTGGGAGCAAGGATTATGCAACAGCCAAGTATTGCTCTACTGTGTATTCTTGTGTGGCACTGTCGTTTCTCTTAGGAATTGTAGTACCACGTAGCAGCGCGATCAGGAAAATTCAAGGAGAGTGCTTGTGTGTGGTTAGAACACAGAAATGTTCATGAAGGAGTAGTGTATCCAAATAAAAAAGAGTAGAAGGGAATTAAATGTAGAACCTTATTAAACAGTTCTACGTTGTGTGAAATGCCAAAAGACTGAAGCAAAGATGTCTTAAAATACATTTAATGCACCATGTGAATCCCAGAACACTGGTTATCTGGGAATAATTATCATGTGGTCTGGTCTTTATTTTTTGTTTGTTTCAAGCCTGTCAGAACTATGTCCTTTCCTTTTTGAATTTTGGCTGTACGACTCTGAATGAAAATCTAATTGTAAATAATCTTTCCAGAAACTTGTTCTGCATAAATGAATAGTGGAAATGGCAGTGGGAAACAGCATCAAAGGCTTTACTAAAGTCTAGGTACGCAATATCCACAGCCTTTACCTCACCAACTGAGTAGGTCACCTTGCCATAGAAGGAGATCAGGTTGGTCAAGCAGGACCTGCCTTTCATAAACCCATGCTGATAACACTGTCATTTCATGATTGCTGTGCCCAAGGCAGCCTCTGGCCATCACATCACCCACAAGTCCTTCTCTATTCACAAAAAACAGTTCCAGTGGGGGTACTTTCCCTAGTAGGCTCACTGACCAGCTGTCACAGCATCACAGAATATTAGGGATTGGAAGAGACCTCAAAAGATCATCTAGTCCAATCGCCCTGCTGGAGCAGGAACACCTAGATCAGGTTACACAGGAATGTGTCCAGGTGGGTTTTGAATGTCTCTAGAGAAGGAGGCTCCACCAACCTCCCTGGGCAGCCTGTTCCAGTGCTCTGTCACCCTCACCGTGAAGAAGTTTATTCTCGTATTTAAGTGGAACCTCCTATGTTCCAGTTTGCACGCATCGCCCCTTGTCTTAGCATTGGTCGTCACTGAGAGGAGCCTGGCTTCATCCTCCTGACACTCACCCTTTACATGTTTATAAACATTAATGAGGTCACCCCTCAGTCTCCTCCAAGCTAAAGAGACCCAGCTCCCTCAGCCTTTCCTCATAAGGGAGATGCTCCAGTACCTTAATCATCTTTGTGGCTCTGTGCTGGACTCTTTCAAGCAGTGCCCTGTCCTTCTGGAACTGAGGGGCCCAGAACTGGACACAATATTCCAGATGTGGTCTCACCAGGGCAGAGTAGAGGGGAAGGAGAACCTCTCTCAACCTGCTAACCACCCCCCTTCTCATACATCCCAGGGTACCATTGGCCAACTTCCTGCTGTCTGCCAGGAGCCCCAGGTCACTTTCCCCTACACTGCTCTCCAACATGTTGTTCCCAAACTTACACTGGAACCTGGAGTTGTTCTTGCTCAGATGCAAGACTCTACACTTGCTCTTGTTAGATTTTATTAAATTTTTCTCTGCCTAGCTCTTCTGCCTGTCCAGGTCTCTCTGGAAGGCAGCACAGCCTTCTGGCGTGTCAGCCACTCATCCCAGTTTGGTGTCATCAGCAAACTTGCTGATAGTACACTCTATTCCCACATCCAAGTCGTTGATTAATATATTGAATAGTACTGGTCCCAGTACCGATCCTTGAGGAAGGAACTCCACTAGATAGAGGCCGCCAACTAGACTCTGACTAGACTAGCTAACTAGACTAGCCATGTCAGGAAGTTGTCTTCCACACACTCCAGGAGCCTCCTAGGCTGTTTCCTCTCTGCTGTATTGTATTTCCAGCAGATATCTGGTAAGTTGAAGTCCCTCAGGAGAACATGGGATAATGATCGTGAGAGTATTCCTAGCTGCTTATAGGATGTGCAGCAGGACATACTTTCCAGCACATGGACAACCATTAAGATGTAGTAGTAGTCCAGACTACCATTAGGACATCAGAGTCCTTGGCTACAGAGGGAGGAGCCCTCTATCCAGGTCCAGTGCTGCAGGGTGCTCCTGCCTCTCCCTGGAGGTCAGGGCCTCTCTTGTGGGAGATGTGCTAGGGTCAAGGCCTGAGATTCCAGATTGAGGAGGAAGAGGTAGAGGAGATTTAAGCTATACAAGGTGAGGAAGGAGCGACAGCTGGAGACCAAGTGGACTGACTATGAAGATGGAGAAGGCTGGAAGTTTGTCACAGATCTGTTCCTCCTACAGATGTCCAACTTCAGAATAGGTGTAGTACTGTAGATGCTGGTGAGGATCAGCAAGACCCAGCAGAATCAGCTGAGCGTGAACGTAGTGTTCAGACAAAAGGGGAAAAAATGAGTGATAATGTCACCCAACACTAACTGACACTACGGGGACATGCAAGTTCTTTTAAGGATCCTTGGTAGAATGAGAACTGACCACAGCTTTATAGTTATAATTAGACCTTTGTTATTATAGAATGATTTTCCTAATCAGTGTAGCTTATCATTACACAGAATTTCTAGTAATTAGGATAGCTTTCCTATTACCTAAAATTGCAGGTACTTATACTTTTCGGTCACCTGGACCCTCTGCAGATCACATTGAATTGTAATAATTAGTGCAGAACGGAATAGTAGTAATAATAATCTGGACTCTGCCTTTAAAAAGAACATGAGTCAGTCAGTCCTCAGAAGAATAATGGTGGAGGGGGTGTCACAAAGAGGGTCTCATGGTACTGTAGCGCACAATGAGGGTGCTCCCCATTTCCTCTTCTATCACAGTGTGAGCATCCCCTCTATCACACCAGGAAGCACAAAAAGCCTTAGCAGTCTGTTTGCTGTTGGATCAGCTTCAAAAACCCTTTAGATTATCTGATGTATTTATACCTTTCAGTTTAGGGGTTTCGTTTATACACTTTTCATTAGTGGATTCTGAAGAGGCTGCCAGAAAATCAATATGCAATAATTTTGGCTGCAGGAGACAGCAAGTTGTGGGTGATAACAGCTGCATAATGATCTTTGTCTCTTCTTGTCCGTTGTATCCTGTCTACATGTTGCCCTTGCTTTGACCTAATAATGGTGCTGCTCCCAGCATACACCAGGCCTTAGCATGAGCTGTGTGTTAGCCAAAATCTTAGCAAGAGTTGAGTGAATAGTCACAAGAGTCATCCCTGACCACCAAAGGATCACAGTTTTTGCTATCCAGAACGTCTCATGAGCTGTTACGCTTCCCTGTTCTGTAATGGGTGTTGCCATACCCTGGCAATAGCGCTGTACCAGGTGTCAGGAGCAATGGGTACCAGTTACAGATAGTTACTGGAGATTCCTCTTGTGGATGATCAAGGCATGTATCTTTGACCCCACCTGATGTCTCAGGAGTTTTGTTGTTTGGCAGGTGCCAGGATCTTGGATTGTTGCAGATGCACTGACAAGATTTGTCCAGACTTCTAATGCAGACCTCTTCTTTGTGGGTACAATAGTACCACTCCAGAGGTAACCTGGAGCATATCAAGAGAGACTACAGAAGTCTGGGGGTGAGAAGGAAGGGTATGGAGCTCTAGTCTTGCCTTCCTAATCCTTACAGGGAGGAAGAAAGCTTGGGTAGAAGTGGACTACACTTGGCTTATCACTTGTGTTGCTGACAGGGCTTTGGCTTCCGTGGCCAGAGGAATGAGGGCTACTGAGAAGAGATGGAACAAATCTAACAAAGAGTGTCTTTGCAAACTAAGCTTGCTAATCTACTGAGGAGAGTGTTAAACTGGGTATGGAAGGTTACCGTAACCTGAAGAGGCGAGGTCATAAGGGGTAGAGCAGATGTGTCTAGGTGACAAGCTTGACTTGGGGCCCATCTCAAATGCCTGTACACAAAAGCACATAGCATGAGGCACAAGCAGGGCAAATTAGTTGCAGAGCTATGACCTCACTAGGATTATGGTGGTGTGGCGGGACAGCTCTCGTGACTGGATTGCTACAATGGGTGGATAGAGGCTCTTCAGGAAATACAGTGCAGCAAATGAGGAAGAGGGATTGTGATCTCTGTAAAGGCCTAGCTTGACTGCATCTAGCTTTGTCTTGGGGCAGGTGATAAGCGAGTAGAGAACTTGCAAGTAAGGAGCAGTGTACAGACCTACTGATCAAGAAGAGGAGACAGATAAAGGGTTCTTTATGCATTTGGAAAAAAACTCCCTGTCACAAGCCTTGTTACTCATGGGTGAAATTAATCAAGATTAAAATGACTGGAAATAAGCTATCTATAAGATTTCTAAAATATGTAAATAAAAACCCGTTTTATATGGATGATTGATGATTTGAGGAGATACTCCGGACCTGTTATTCACAATCAAGAAAAACTGGTTAAAAATTTAGGAGCTGAGACAGCCTTGGCTGCAGCAACTAGGTAACTGTGAAGTTTAAGGTCCTGAGAGGAGTGAGCAACATCAACAACAGAATTACAAACCTGGACTTCAGAAGGGCAGATCTTGGCCTCTTCAGTTTCCCACGGGAGACTGCCATGGAGGGCAAAGGGGCACAGGAGAGCTGGTTTATCTTTAAGATAGCTTCCTCAGAGCACAAGATGGGTCTGTTCCCATGTGCAGGAAGTAGAGCAAGCATGGCAACAGGCCAGCATGAGTGAACATGGAGCTTCTGACTGACCTCAAGCACTAAAAGGAAGTGTATAGGAGGTGGAAGCAAGGAAGGGGCTATATGGGAGGAATATAGCCCGTGCATGATGGAACAGAGTGAGGAAAGCCAAAGTTCAGCTGGAGTTGAGACTAGCAAAGGAGGTGAAGACCAATGTGAGAGGTTTCTGTAAGTACACTGGTAGCAAAAGGGGTGCCAAGTGCTTGGTGTGGCAGGGGACCTAGTGACCAGGGACATGGAAAAGGCAGAGATGCTCAAGGAATTTTTTTGGCTCCCTTTTCAACCAGTAGGGCTTGCCCTTAGCATTCCCCAGTCCCTGAGCCTGCCAGCAGAATCTGTGGACATGAAGCAGAACCCACAGTAGAAGACGACAGAGTAAAGAATGATCTGAGCTGATTAGACATCCGCAAATCCTTGGGACCAGGTAGGATGCATCATCTTCAAATGGCTGTGGCAGCTGGGGGAGGTTCCCAGTGACTGGGAAAAGGCAGAGGTCACACACATCCTCAAGAAGGGCAAGAAGGAGGATGCAGTTACCTACAGGCCAGTCAGCATAACCTCAGCCATGGAGGCTGTGAATTAACTCCTCTTGGAAGGCCTTTCTCAACACACTAAGGACGAGAATGTGCTTTGGAGCAGCCAGTGTGGGTTTGCCAAGGGCAAGTCATGCCTGATCAACCTTCTTGTTTTCTTTCTATGGTGAGCTTGGCACTGGTGAGGCTGCATCTCGAATACTGTGTTCGGTTTTGGGCCTCTCACTACAAGAAAGACAGAGGTGCTGGAGCAAGTTCAGAGAAGGTCAATGAAGCTGGTAAAGGGTCTGGAGCATAAGTCTTATGAAGAGCACCTGAGGAACTGTGGCTGTTTAGCCTGGAGAAAAGGAGGCTGAGGGGAGACCTTATCGCTCTCTACACCTACCCGAAAGGAGTTTGTAGCATGGAGGGTGTTGGTGTCTTGTCCCAGGTAACAAGCAACAGGCCTCAAGTTGCACCAGGGCAGGTTTAGATTGGATATTAGGAAAAATTTCTTCACAGAAAGGGTTGTCAGGCATTGGAACAGACTGCCCAGGACAGTGGTTGAGTCACCATCCCCAGAGATGTTTAAAAGACATGTAGTTAAGGTTCTTAGAGACATGCTTTAGTGCTAGAGTTAGGTTAATGGTTGGACTCTATGACCTTGAGGGTCTTTTCCAATCAAAATGATTCTATGAAATGACTGATACTGTGGGCAATGGGATATAGTATACATTGGTTGTGGCAAACAAAAAGCTAACAAACAAAACCCGTGTGTCTGTACTATCCTCCCTGTCCTATTTTGTCTTCACCACCAACAGGAATGTAAAACTCTTCCTCAGAGAAGTCTTGGCATATTGTTTTCGACTTTGTGGAAAGCTGTGTTAATCAGGCTACTAGATCCCATGGTTTGTAGTTGCCTGGAGTCTTGAAATGCTTGGTAGCTGGGGTCTGGGGCTAATATTACAGAGGAGGAAGAGAAAGGGTCCCTTGTCAAGACTGATGTGCAACACCTGATCTGCCCCTTAAGGTTGGGCACTGCATGGCCTTATCTTGATGGAGTTAGATCTGGGCCAGGCAGGTTTAAGTTATTGTTTGGAAATTGTTCCTGGGAGCAATGTCATATATAATGCACCTTCTTCCTGTGTTTTGGTTTAGGTCTAGCCAGACTACTATTTGGTTAGAAGTTTTGGATGCTATATATGAGTTATGACTTGTCGTGTTAAGAAACCCAAGTGGTATTACCAGAAACCACTTCTTTGGAAGTCATCACCATGATTAATTAAGGAGGTGTTACTTACTACTTTCTGGCTTTGTTGCAGTTGCTTATCGTTTTCTTGTGTCTCTATGTGCACACTGAACTGAAGAAACATGAAGGAAATCCAGATTTTTCTCTGAAGCTTGATCTTTGTTCCTGACTTTCTCTAGGATATTTTATTTTGGTTTTGTTTGTTTTTAGTGCATATGCATGTATTCCCATTAATTGAAAAATCATTTTGGTATGGAGTCCTTGTATGATCAACAAAAAAGGAAAAACTTTCCCTTTTGAGAATTTTTTTTCCAATTTCTCAGTCAGTTTTATGTTCTCATTCTTTACAAAGTTCCTGGATGTCACCAGCAAATAAATAATTTTTAAAATCTCGCTAAGATTTGTAACAGTACTTATTCCGAAGGCTCCTAGAACATTTTAGTTACATAAACAAATCTCTGTGGCAACCTTTTCTATCAAGAAATGCTATTATATGCTGAAGTTTTATGGTTGACAGAACAAATACAGAAAGCCATTCGCTTTCGGTAAGGAACTGAGGAAGGATGATTTCCATTGACAGAGTGTAGCCAGGAAGAGCATGGCTAAAATGTATATACCCTTTTGGTAAGGAGTTATGTTAGCACCTTACCTACTGCCCATCATGAGCAGTTTTGGCAGTGCAAGCACTCCCAGCACACTGCTGCTTTTCTACACAGGAGTACTGTTCCTGAGTTACTGGTTATTTTGAAGAGCAGCATTGTATACTGAATAGCTAGCACCAATTTTTGCAGCTCCCCCATCAGTGTGTTGATATAATTGATTTATTTCAGCATGTGAGTTGAGAAAATATGATAGTTTGGGGAAGAAAAAAAAAAAAAGGGATGTTGGGGGAGTAATGCTTACAGTCTCACATTTTGTTAGGTAGTGTTTGTAAATCAAACGTGAATCTTTGTCAGTGATGGCAAGCAGTGGAAAGGGGTTGGGGGCAAGCCCTCAAAAAGCTAGCTGGAACCCATTAGGGTGTTCTTCAGGCAAGTTGTTTCAGTAGAGGCAGGAGTTCATTGTTAAAACCATTGCACTTCGTGTCTGTTTTGAATGCATTATATTCCTGAAGTCTAGTAGCTTCTATTGCCACATTTACTTCCCAGTAATTGGTTCTGGAGATCCTTTTTGGGAATGGTGCCATTTGTGCAAAGCTGCATGGCGCTCAGCTGACAAGAGCTTGACACGAACTGTGCTGGCTGCAGAAACTGAAGCAATGTGGCTACAACTGTGTGGTGCTGCACTGATGTGGTTGTGCAGCCTGTTACATTGAACCAGGTCAATGCTCCAGCTTTCTTGGTGTTTTAAACTCCATGCTTTGTAAATGGATGGTAATGAGTGCTGACTGAAAATTAAGAACACAACTTTAGCAGCACTGAATTGTTTTGCTTCTTCTTTGCCTCAACTTTGTTCTGGAAGGAAGAGTCCTGGACGGGTTGGGAATCTTTTAGTCTTACACTGTCACCCTATTTTCATTATTATGGCACAAGCTTTATGGGATGCTTTTAAGCCTTTGATGCCAAAGTTGAGGTAGAGGTGCTGTTGAGTCCATGAAGTTCGTGCTGACTTTACCATGTTGATGCAGTTGCTCTGCTGCAAACAGGCCAAGCCAGTGCAACAGCATGGCTTTTAGTGGATATATTTTTCTTCAGCAAATTGCAATATTCTTCTACAGTCATGTTGATGGAATGTGTGTTCTTGATTTCTGTGCTCTCATTTCCTTTTTATTGTAGTTCCTTTCAGTTCTATATGGATTGATAGTACACTTCTGAAACTTACTCTGATTTCTCAAAACTGATAAAATTGAATGTTCTACTTGCTCTGCAAACTGCTCTTTGATTCATCTTTTATCTTGAAGGCAATATCTGCCCAAGTTGACGGAAGTATCTTTCATGAGAAAGGAGGGAGGCATGTGGCACTGTTGCTAGGGGTTTCAGAGTTTACAAAGACTATACAGTTTTAACTTCCTGTCTTTGAAATGAGGGCTGTTTCAGAGAGAGAAGTTGAAACATGGGTAATTTGTAATTTGGATGAGATGTTACATGTTTTGGTTTCTACCCTGGGTGTGGTCAAACTGGAACACATTGCCCAGAGAGGCTGTGGAATCTCCATCTTTGAAGGTGTTCAGGAGTTGACTGGAGAAGTTTCTGTGCAGGCTCGTTTGAGCCTTACTGTGAGAAGGGGTTTATGCTAGATAAGGACTCATATGCAAAGGTTCCTTCCAACCTGAATTATTCTGAGTATGATTTTGAGTGTTGATAAACTCCAGGGATAGAGAATCCCCAGTCTTTCTAGGTAAGCCATTTCTGTGCTTGACCAACCATAGTGGTGAAGAATTTTTTCCCATGTGTCTAGTTGGAATTTCCCATCTTCCAGATCGTGTCATTTTTCTTTTTTTTTTTTTTTTTTTTCCTATGTACTTGTGAACTGCATCTTTTTCTAATATAAACCCTCTGAGGACAGGAATAAGATTTGCCTCTCCTCTTTTTATTATCTTTTGAATCTGAATAAACGCCCTTCTCTCACCTCCTGATATGCCACACGCTCCAAGCTCCTCACTGTCTTCGCAGCACTTCTCTGTAAACATTGACACGAAGTGCGAGAAGTACTGAATTGCTAATAAAAAAAGCATGATCACTTTAAATTAGCAAATCTACTGGTCTAAAATTTCATTTTATTTCCCATAACTGCTTCTTAGACCATGCCCTGATCTGATCATCTCAGTGAAGTTTTGGTGTGAGAGGAGTTTCAGTTGAAAGAAGTGGGATGCATACATGCCTTTCCTGGCTCATCTGAGATGTTCCTATGAAATTGGAGGTCATATGACCGCATCTTTGGTTGGAAACTGACTGTGAAGGAGCGACAGCCATTTTTAAGAGATTTTTCTTAAGATTAGGGGGAGCACAATGATCCAGCAAAATACCAGTAAAAATACAGTCTTGGCAAATGAACAGTCTTTTGTCACTGATCTATTATTTTGATAGAGGAAAAGACACTGAAATTAGAGCTGCTGGCTTGTGTTAAGGGAAATAACTGAGTGAAAGGAAGAATGGTCAGTCTTGGAGAAGTCTTGATATTTTTGGAAAGTACCTTTGATTCATTTGCTGTTCCACAATGAGTTTATACAGCGATTATATTTGATTCTGTTGTGCTAAGTAAAACTTTCCTCTTAAAGAGCGAGGGTTTTTTTTAATTAAAAATAAAAAATTCAAGTGCATGTGCATCCTCTGTGATATGCAGACTTTGTAGTTAACTGTATGTGCAAATAAGTGAAGGAAAATGGAGGCTTCTGTGGACTCACAGAAAGGAAAGGACTTGGACTCCATTTATTGACTTTAGAAAAATATAACTAGAGAGATTATATAACTTACTCTAGATAGCAAACAGTTCATAGGATCACAGAATGGTTGGGGTTGGATGTGACCTCTGGAGATCGTCTAGTCCAACCCACCTGCTAAAGCACCTTCACCAAGAGCAGATCACAGAGGAATGTGTCCAGGTGGGTTTTGAATGTCTCCAGAGAAGGAGGCTCCACAACCTCTCTTTGCAGCTTGTTCCAGTGCTCTAGCACCCTCAGTTCAAGCAGAATTGCTATATGACAAGGCAATTATTCATCACAGGGTGTATTACTTTTTAATTAGCTCTACTACGAATACAGGTTTCCTGGTTATAAGGTGTTAGCAGGCCAATGTGGACAAGAAAACTGTATGAACTAAGAAGTAATACAAGTATTGTCTTAATTTCTGTTTTTCAATACAGGGAAATAACCACTTCTCTAAATAGTACTCTCAGACTGCAAGGCAAAAGCCCCTAAAGGTCATTTAGCAATGCTATTTTGAGAAAGGAATGTTCCAGTGGTCATTTTCTTCCAGAGAGTGACAGAACTCACACCTCCACACCACCTTTCTCCTCAGGGCTGTATGTGGAAGTAACACAGCAGTGCAGTGTTGTATGTGTCACATGTTGGACATATTTGGAGGAAAAAAAGCAGAAGCTTGAAACCTGAGATTCTCATTAAGTAGTTATGTATATGAAGAAATTCCTTTAAAACAGCTTTTATTTAAATAGTGTGAAGGACATGTGGCTTTCCATGGTGTACAAGTTATAGTATTCATTTCCAGTCTAACTGAATCCAAGTATCCTGTTCCTCTCGGAACAGATTCAAGCATCTTTTCCAAGTCTCTGACCTTTTAATTTTCAGCATTAAAAGGTATTTGACACATGTTGTCCTATGGAAGAGCTGTGTGTTACTTTGAAAGCCTGTTTATTAATCTCATTAATGAGCATTTATTTGTGCTGAGGATGAGTAGAGGGGGAATGAGGTTTTTGATGAAAGATAGGTTTCCCAGAGTATTTACTTCACAGCAATGATGCCCATGTCACTTTTGTATCTAAAATGCACCGTAACAGGGTGGCATACATAAGAAAGATACTCAGATTTTATCAGTCTTTGTTCATCTTAGTTCCATTTCCACTACTATGCAAAAATCTTTGGTGTTTTCCTTTCTGATTTTAAAATGTAAACTTAAGGATCAAAGAGCCTGCTCCCAGTCCAAGCACACAGCTTAGCATGCTCCTATACTGTTCTGTGAAATGACTTTTTCTTTATGTTTGTGTAGTCTTTTTTTCTTTGTCTCAATGACAGCAAACTGATTGTTTTTTGTTTTTTGGTTTTTTTTTTAAGTAGCCTGATATGCCTCAGTGGAAGCAATGTAGAGGAAAGTCTTTGCCCAATGCCATTTCCTGGACTGCTAGTTTGCTAACATTGAAAACAACTTTCAGTCCTTCTAGTTTGTTACTTTCTCATGAATCCTAGAGTTCAGAATAAATTTTTCTTGAAGCAATGATTTCTAGCTGTATTGGTTTGCTTTTTGTGTATTGGTGGATCCAGGCTTAATGCTTGGATGTTGACATAATGGGTTTTGAACGTGGCTGTTCCCTGTGACTAGTTTAAATCTTCAGTGCTTAGAACTTCATTATTAATTAGAAGTATCTCATATTGAAAGTCTTTTCCGAGAGTTTTTGACATAACTTGCACTATTTCGTTCTTGGCTGTATGATTATTGTCTTTGTACATAATGGCAAGAAACAAACATATTTTGTATCCTTTTGCCTGGAGTAGATATTTACGTAATCTCTATCATTAGCAAGATTTAAATGTTGGTAGCATGTACAAATATCTGTATTAAGAATAATTGATTTCTAATGTGGGATTTTTGTTTCTTTTCTTTCTTTCTATAGAAAGCCATTTCATCTCCAACTGTATCACGCCTTACAGATACATCAAAATTCACAGGGTCTCACAAAGAGAGATTTGATCCCAGTGGGAAAGGAAAAGGCAAAGCTGGCCGAGAAGATCTGGTGGATGCTTCAGGATATGTATCTGGCTATAAGCATGCAGGCACATATGATCATAAAGTGCAAGGAAGCAAGTAAGGCTGAGGGTTTACAACACAGAGGGAAAATAGTGGGCAAAAGAGAATATATTTGTAAGAATGATGTAGATGAATCCCACATGTTTTGGTTATTGTGAATGCTAAGACTATGTTGTCAAGAAATTGTTTTCAGGAACTGGAACTGATTTCAACATCTGCTGAGCTACTTGCAGCACAATGCCACTTCATTACATTCCTCATGCGTATATTGGCAAAAATAAATGTATCAGTACAAAAAAATACATCATTATATTGAGCTTTAGATAGAAAAACAAAACAACAAAAAAACAACCACCACTACCATAAAACATCTAAGTCAAGAACAATTATACCACATTTTGTCAGTTCAAGGAAAAGATCTCAAGCATTCCTAAATGTCCAGTTGCCCTGAGGATGTCAAAGAGAACCTCTTGAAAAGAGGGTCTTTCATAGCAGTCTTTCTGAAGAATATCCCATTATTTATACTGTTTTATTTGACTACTGTTTCGGAGCTTTTTAAAAATGTCTTATATGGGATCTGGCACTTTCCTTAAAACATTCAACAATATACTATTGGGGAGTAAGAGGTTGTAATATACAAGGTGCTAGCCTGTGTCATACAACACTCACGAAAAACTGAAAAAAAAAAAAAAAGCTATTTCTAGGACAATATAGGTTCTAAAGTATTTTATGTCAACAGAAAGTAGTGGAAAATATTAATACCAGCCCTTACTTTCCTCCTGCCTATACTTTGTGCTTGTTAGTGTGTGTACTGTAGCATAGTTCTGACTGGCTGGATTTGGATGGAACTATTGTACTAACCTGAGAGGTGAGGAATGAGACATTACCAGGAAAGTTTATTAAAGCTTTTTGCAGTCTGTTTTCAAGTTTGCACTGCCTCACATTTGAAATGAAGGGGGCATTAAGCTAATAATGCTTTAAAATATTGGTTATGACTAAACACTGCCAATCAGTTTGCTTTTAAGTGAATGTTCTTAAACACATACGTTGGCACATATTCCCTTTAAGCTCTAACACACGCAAGAAAAGTTTACAATCCCTTGGAATGAGGACATTTACAATTAATATCCAGTTTGCCCACAAAAATATGCCGTTATAACCGGGATATGTTTTCTGTTAGATTTGTTTGAAGCCAAGGGATTTGATTCTCTCTTCACTTTTGCTGCCTAACTTGTGAGTAATTGTATTGATAGGAATGGCTTTCTGCTGCTATAGAAGGAGAACCAGTTCTACAGGCTTAAAGTACAGGCAGCTGAGTGTGACCTGCCTGGGGCCCAGAATGCCAAAGCAGCTTAACAGGAACAAAAATAACTCAGTTTTTATATTGGCTAAAAAGGAGGGAAAAGGCTGGTCCAATTTTCTGCAAGACCTGAAGAAGTACCCTAATGTTTTACTCTGCTTCTCTAAAATTATGAAAGATAAGATTTTCAGTATTCAAAACCAGCTACTAGCAGTTCTGTCGTGCTTTCTTTCCAAAAGAGCTCATGCACTGATTTTCATATTGGACTCTGAATACAGGTTAATAAATTTATTGCTCTGCCCCAACCTGCATCAGCATCCCACTCAGTGCATTTAAAATGTACTGAGCACTGTGTGCTGTCAGTGCGGGTCAACAGGCTGTATTTGGCCAATGTCTGGAAACAGAGCACTGTTTTTTCAGCCCTTAAACTGTTCGTGTTTTGTTTTTCGGACATTGAATGGTAGCCTTTATTGTAACTTTGCCTACAATGACCCTCTGAGTCCATACATCAGCCTGAAACCAAAACAATAATAGCAAAACAAAGGCAAGGACTTCCTTTGAACTTAGAGGTTTGTTTGTTTATAATATATTTGGGGGTTTGTTTTGAAGAGGGATGGAAATTTTCCAAAACTCAGGACATGTTGTAAAGATTTTAATGGATTTTCCCATGGTTGGCTCTGGTTACCTGGGAAGATTTTTGATGTATATAAGGATGCTCAGGATGAGAATCATCCAGAATTGTGAAACGTTTCCAGGAGTTACCTATTGTTCTTGAAGAAAAATTTCCATGGAATTGAAGGACTATCCACTCCTGTGTTGCACTGGTGAACTGCCACACTCTGGGGCAGAAAATAGCATACTGTGATGCCAACAAGGACTTAATTATTCCAACATGGTAATGAATTGTCTAAATGTAGAGAACCTCCTTCTACACCACTGGTGCCTGAGCACCTGAAGAAGACTCTGAGATAGTCCTGGTTTTTTTATTAATAAGAAGGCTAAGCCTCTAACCCTTGATAAATCCTTCAGCTAAGTGACAGGCAAAACCAGTGTCCATATTTTTCCCATTGACTTTTAAGACTTGACTCGTAACTCACTGGTACCTGAAAATACCTGGACCCAGCCCAAATGAAAGGTGAAGTGCAGCCTACTGGACTACAGCCCTTTCAGCACACTGTTGATCTGGCTGTTGCTAGCTAGCTGCCTTGTTTGGCACACCAGGTGATACTTAACCTGAAGTGCACAAGTAACAGGCTTTCTCAAGTACCCAAATACTGAGTGCCAGTAATGCCAGACTGTTGCTACTCAGGAGGAGTGATTGGTTAGGAAGGCGTTAAGGTATAAGTAGGTCTTAAGTTGCTAGTTCACAGTGTGAGAGAGACCAGCACACTCTAAGATAGAAGGCATGCAAAGGAATTGAGAATGTGGACAGATCCAAGCTGACACAGGCTAGAAATTGAGCCTCTCTGTTTGCTTAGAAGAGACTGATGGAACTATCTGGATTCTGCGAGAGTTTACTTTCCAGTACTTGTACAGTATAAAATCCCTGCCATGAACAAAAGTACTTTGTATGGACCTGATGCAAAGTTCTTTGAAATACTTTGAATTGGCCTAGTAAGCTTTGGATCAGGTACCTGAGAAGATGCTTCAGATAGCAGTATTTTATTTTGAGGAGCATACTTCTTTGTTTCTTCTTAGTTTCTACGGTTGGATAGTTTTAAAACTCAAGCAAACAGATGCATAGAAAGAAGTGATTTTGATATGACAGTGATAAAGGGAAATATTAGCTGGAAATATAGTACTTCTGAAAGATTTTTCGCTTTTACTACGCTTGATGTGGAAGATAAGGGCTGTGAATAAAAGCAACGTATACAGCTCTGTATTAGGAGTGCAGCCACCTATTTAAGCTCTTACATTTCCACTAATATCTATAGAAAATTAAAAGCCTAAATACTAACTTGAACGTTAGCCATAATTCCAGTCCTGCTTGGGAACAAGGCACAGCACATTTTCTTGTTCATCTGCCGTTTCCTCAACTCTCAGGACAGCAAGTACAGCTGTTACCTCAGAAATGAGGGGAAGGGATAGCTCAGGTGGTGCAGGAGGTGACCCATTTTCAACCCTTGAAGTGTTGTAGAGCATATGCTCTTCCTGTGCACCATGCTCCAGACTAAGTAAATGTCATATCTGAAGTAAGGACATGGGTACCTAATAAGGTTTACACTAATTTCCTTTTTTTCAGGCGTCTCAACTTATTCAATCTAACTTTGCAGTCTGATTTTCGGCATCTTATATTATGTAGCACTCTTTATGCAAAATATTATGTGACATCTTCTATAAAACCCCGTTGTTCCTAATTATCTTTGCTTTCATTATTGCTGGACAGGCTATCAAAAGAAAGGTGATCAGAAAGTTCAGGTAGCTTTTAAGAAAAACTGCCTTAAAGAACAAACTCAAATTATACTGTTCATTTAAAATTAAACCCTTAAATACTATGGCAGTACACAATCTTACCTGTATTTCCACTGAGGCTTGAATGACCATCAAAGCCTTTGCAAGATGGTGGACAAGAAATAAAAATCCTCACTGAGGCGAAAGAATAGTCCTGTTTTCTAAAAACAACCTAGTTTTTAAGTAAAATATGCAGAAGTCAAATGTTTTTTCACTTTAGTGCTTGCTTACTAGTTCCATCTAGTTACTCCATCTGCTTTAGTTACTTGTCAAGAATTTTGCAACCATCTTACCAATATGGAAGTATCAGAAACAAAAAATTATTGTCCTGCTTTTTGTGCCTATCAAAGTCATCACAATAGTGTTACTGAAAATAAACTATTTTAAAATGTATATTTTTTGACAGTCCTGTGTGAACAGTTGTCACTAATCGTAATCAAATATTTAGAATCCCAGAGGAAATGTTGAACATTGGACAGTGACCAAGATCTAGCCCCCCTTTTTTTTCTTTTTAAACCTACAATATTTCTGATCTCTTTTTCACTTTTAAGAAGGGAAAGGGAGATGTCGAAAGTACTCAGAGATCACAGCCTGTGTTTTTTATCAGCATGGAGATTGTCCTTCAAAGATATTTTGGATTGAAGTATGATATTTTCCATGTATTTTACTTACCTTACCTAAATTAAAAATTCCTCAGACAACTGTTTGGCCTTGTAGAAACATCTGTTAATGAACTATCTTTTCAGCCACCCATATTTTCCCTCTCTTGGCTCAATTAATATTTTTTATGGTAGCTGGATTTAGTTAGAACTAAAAGGCAAATGACTGCTATGGATTTGGCTTGCAAGTGATAAGTATCCCAAACATCTGTAGAGAAAATCCTCATGTATCTTTCTCCAAAACAAAAACTTTAGGGTTGTAATTGATAGCTTTTTCCATAGACCTATCATAGTTATAAAATAAAAGTTAATTCTTTGTGCCTGCATGTATGATATTCAAAATGTAACCATGCCTTTCAGTGATGCATGTATTCTGGGGGCATGTGCCTGTCATCCATGAATGAGAATTTGTTTGCACTGGCCAAGAAACAAACCTTTTACCTTCATGATAGAGCAGATGCACCAGTACATGTCCTCTTAACTCCTAGCCTTGTATGTGTGCCAAAATAACTACACCTTTGTGTAAACTGTTTGTAGTGTGAATATTATGTTCTTGGCTTGTCTATTAGTTGATAATAAGTAATGTAATACACAAGGCTTGGACAGGTTTGTGTGTGTGCATACACATACTCTTTGGATCCAGTTAAGTAAACTATATAGATTTTTATCTAAACCTTAAATCTTATTAGGGTCAGACTCTGGTCCTGCAGCCAATGCTGTTCAGCTTGGCCAGTTGGTGACACTGCCATTCTCCCTCCATAGCATGAGGGTAAAGATCTAAGGAGGCTTTTATGTTTTTACAAGTCTACCACGTTCCTGTTTCTGTGGTAAATCACTCTTCAGTGATTCTATCATAGACTTAATGTGACAAGAAGAGTCTCTCTTATAGTGAGGAACTAGGAGAGACAATGTCAGGGTGAAAGCAAGATTTCCTCTGAGTGCTCTCAAGAGACCATGTAAACTTATGCGCTGCATGGGCCCTATATTTTCCCTTGCCCCAACTTTGTGAAGCAAGTTGACACTATGTGTGCACACAGTTATTCATCATCACTTAGTAAGTACAAAGTTATGGTGTATTGAGGTGGGAGCAGGAAACAGGACTGTTTTAAAATGCTTATGGACTTGAGTCTTACATAGACCTTTATGAAATTAAATACCTGAAGCACAATGACAGATCTCAAATTTGTGTGAAATTCTCGCAGTCTGGAATGCCTCAACTTGATACATGTGTACCTCCTGTATTGGAGTGCTTGCCCATAAAATAGCATTTAGTCATTTTGTGCACCCAAGTGCCCATTTGGCTTACCTAATACAAGCTGGAAATAATGAACTGGGATGTTCTTTTTAAGTCTTCAGAATCCTAAAACAAGTGAGAGACCTTTAGTTGCATTCATGCTTGCTTATTAAGCTCAAAACCAGTGCTTTGAAAGACATCCCAGCTAAGAAGGGTGCTTCAGGAAGCTAAAGAATATTGCAGATAGAACCTCCACATCTTAATTCTCCAAGTAATTGTTTTTTGCAGAGAGAAACAGCAGTAATATATTTCATTTTTTTTAATGGTTTTCAATATATTACCGTGGCGTTATTGCTTCAAAATCGTTATGGAGAAGGTGGATTTCAAAACAAGTTTAAGATATAACTCTTTGTTGTCAGAAAACATTCATATTGGCTGCTTTCATTCAAAGTAGTTCATGTAGACTTTGGCCAAGGGCAAGCCTGATAACAAATAAAAGGAAAAAACAAAACAAAACAAAACCTCTTTGCTGGATATTCTTGACAGTCATGTGCAATACTGGTAGTCTGAATTTTTTTTTAAATAAATTTTCTTTTGTAATCATACACATGCACATGCACTACTTTGGGGAATATACATATGAGTGAGTGGCAAGACTACAGAAGCAGCTTTTTTATTTTAATACCTTACATTTGGAAATTGACATCGAAATGCCCAACTGACTAACCTGATTTGGAAAAAGGTTAAGCACCTACCATATTCCATTGCACTGAAACAGCCAATGAATTAATTTTCAAATATAGTTATACAGCATCTCTTTTTGTGAATTACTGTAAAGCTTATGGCACTGTAGGAAGTGTGTCTTAAAGATAACACTCACGATAATTTGCCTTTACCTTCAGTTATCTTTATTCAAGGTTTTTCTATTACTTTGCACATTTTTCAGAACAGATCACAAACGTGAATAAAGTTACATTCAAGTTAATTACAAATGTAGCCATAAAAATATACTTCATCCATCTTTCCATTTTGATCAGGAGCTATACTATGATGATCAACAAGATAAGGAAAAAGATGGCAATCTGTATCCCCACAATGCTGAATTATTTTAAGCTTCAGTTTACATCAGATGAGTTTCTGTATGCTTGTGTTTGCTCAAATGCTATTTTTGAACAAAGTAATGAAATAATGTGAAATAATGCATCCTGGACTCTGTTAAATAGGGTTATATTAATGCAACTGAAATGCTGTATGTCTGTAACATTAATGCTAAATACATACTAGCTCTTTACAAAGGCTTTGTGTAAGTTCAGTTAACCTACAAACTCTGATGTCCTGTGTAAAATCCTGCTGGCAAACTACATTTGTGAGCACTCTAGTGTGTGAAGTGTCAAGGTCATAGACAAAAACAAGTTACAGGATGAACAAAAGTGTGTTTGTGTGCATCTTTGTGCTGCATTCAGAATATGTCAGCTTTGGCCAACTATTGCAGCAGGAAAAATGTTTTGTATAATGTGTATAATACAAAGTAATTTGTCTTTACATTCTGTAAAGCAGAGAAATGGTCAATGTTGGATAAGTATATTGAAGTTTATTCTTAGCAAGGTTTTATGTCTCACAGATTTAAATATTACAGGAGAAATATATATTTATACAGAAGTATAATTTTTGAATGTTTGAGGTTGGTTTTCTTCAGTCGTGAACCATTTATTAATCCATATTATGCTTTGTTCCTTTGCTAGCTTGTTTATCTGTCCATGCTATTCCAACATCCATTTCTAACATGATTTAGATGTTTTGATTCTTTATTTGCACAAATCTGGATGTGCATGCCGTCAGGACCTGATCATAAAGTGTAGAGGCAAAACTGTTTTGTCTTTGATGACCTAGAGCACTAATACAAATTTAATTGTTAAATAATGGTAGTATGTAGGTAGGTCTTGACATAGTCTTCCTTGGAGCACTGTACAACATGATAGAAACCTTCAGTGAATCTTACTATTTCTTGTTCTTATTTTCATTTGTCTTTCATCTTGGTCCAGAAAACCAGGAAGCTGCTGTGTGCTAATAATTACCTGCAATATTTATAATTGCAGGCATTGCAAACATTAATATTCAGCTGTACTCGCCTACTGTGTTCACTGTGAAATTTTCAACACGGTAAAAATTTTACATCATGATTTAATCATACAAGTTTACTTTTTTTCTTAGAAATTTAACACTGAACCTTTTGTTTTCATTATTGCAAATGAACAACTTGAGCATCGTATTTCTTAATCTTAACTATAATAGATAAATATATCCTAAGCAAAGATTTTTAACCACTTGATGAAGGGGGCCAGGCACCATCCATTGCAAAGCACACTGGGCAAAATCTTATCCCCACTGCAGTCAGTGCCAAAATTCTAACTGGTGTTAGCAAAAATGGAACCGCCATTGCCAAGGGGTTAATATGCTTAGTAACCATGACAAGAGGTTATGGGGGAGCACAACAATGATTCTCTCTTTCCCTATCTTTGTTTCTGTTAATTTAAAACTACTACTATTCAGTCTTTAAAATAAGTAAAAGAAACTTGAAGGGGGGATCATATACTACTAGTTTGTACTAGGTTTTTTCAGGAAAAGGAAACAAATTTATATATATATATATATGCAATATATTTTTACACTGTTTATTAATGCTAGAAAGTATTAAATGTATCACTTTATCAGTGTGAATGTTAAAGTAATGACAATGTTATGGATGTTTTAAACCTTTTAAAGTTGTCTTGTTGAATTCTAAACCCACATTAACAATGGAAAAGCTACTTTGTCTACAACATTATTGTTGATATTTTATGGAAAAGTTCAAGTACAGCAGTTGTTTGGTTAGCACTGTAAAAGCTTGGCTTGAAAAGTTGTAGTGAAATCCATATTATAAACAACATTTCTAAAAGCATAGCTTCTCATAAAGTATGTTACTGCTGTTGACTGACTGTATAAAATGGCATCTTTAGTTGGTAAAGTGATCAATAAATGTGTTACTACATCATTTCCTGGATTTATTGAAGTAAATAATATTTGCTGATGAACTTCGCCATCAACAGTAATATTATAATTTAGATGTTAAGCAAATTGCTAATGAATTTATAAATTACATCAAAATACTCTCTGAACAACCAGCTCTTTGGTTCTGAACAGAATATATTTCTTCTTTACCATTTATTTTCCTAGGTTTAGTTACAAGTAAAGCATTAACATTTTGAGAACTCTAGTATGATTCTTGAATAGCCATGTGTATAGTGATCCACCAAATGAGATCTGTCAGAGATGAAACATAGATTGGTCCTCAGTCTCAAAAGCCTGAGTTACTTCTCTCACCTTCTCTGAGTGGTATTGAAAATATTTTACTTTCAAGAAAAGTCATTGGCTACATGGAACGTTGTTTTAAGGATGTTACATTCAAAAGCAGATATGAATCTTTTATAAATAACAATATTCTTCAGTTTCTCTGTAGCAGTAATAACATGATTTTTCAAGAAACAGAAGACTGAAGTTATTTAATTAAACTCAGAACATCCTAATAACATAATGACTAATGTGACAATAACCCAGGCACATTGCTGCTCTAGAAATGTAGATGTACTGGATTAGCAGCTACAAGGAAACATAACAGGTTACAGATACACTGTCTCTTTTCCAGTTGTTCTTGGACTGGAAGTGGTGTTCTCTGTGTTCACACAAAGACAACCTTCTTCAGAAATGCTCTTTAAGTGCAATCTAATACAGTTGTGTCTGGAGATAGCTTTTCTTCCTGCATAGACACCATACGCTGTTTGTAGTATGACTGCCAGATAAAGCTCCTCTGGTATTTGAACATGTGTGGTTACTGAAACTGTAAAAAACCTAATGAAGCAGAACCTTTAGTGTTTACTAAAGGAAAAAATCAATATTTTTTTCCAAGCAAAAAGCTCTTAAGGAAGGGGAGATAGTTCCCTTATGCTCTATGAGAATATAAGACACTAAGATTTATTTTCAAGATGTATTTTCAAAAGAGTTGAGGATTTTTAATTCTTTCCCTGTAGAGCGTTTTGAAATGTCTGCTCAACCTTACATGCCACTTACCCATGATGACTTTAAAATAAAAAATTAAAAACCATCTGCCAGGATGTGTTGTCTCCAGGAATACAAGTACTTGGGCTACGTTTTCTCGATGTGTAGCTGCTGCTGCAATGACTACACATAGATTGTATGTGTAGAGGTAGTCCCATTGAGATGGGACTGACAGTGCCACCTAACCCTTGCTGGCTTTCTGTTCCAAGCTTTCAGAACTGACCACTCACATCAGCATCAGTTAAGCCTCCTGCTCTCATGTCCATTTGCCAAATGCACACTGATCTCTCCCTGCTTCTACCACAGCCAGGGCTGCATGGAGAAAGGCGGGGGAGAAAAAAACAAAGCAAAACAAATGGCTACCTCTGCCACATCTGAGTCTTCATAGGACTCATAAAACCTGGTCTCCTAGTTAGCCTTTTTTCATTTTCTCAGCTTCCTGCTTAACTGACTGCACTGCTTTATTAAAAATGTAAACTAACCCAGACTCACTGAAGTTTACTGCTCTGGTTCACATTCCAACCAGAAGTTCATTCCAGGTCTACATTATTTCCAAAACTGTGAACTCAAAAAGATTACACAACCATCCCTGGGTCACTTAAGGGCTCAAGGACTGCAGGGGTTTTCAGGAATGAATGCAGGAATATAAGGAGTGGCAGGTACAATAGGAAAGAATAGCCAGCTTGGGCTGCTGGAGTGAATCACACAGATCTTGATTCCAGCTAGCACAGGAGTGTCTTCCCTTTTCAAGGCAGGTAAGCTAGTCAGCTGGAGCATCAGTTTTACAGCCTCATTGGAATGATAAGAAAAAACTGTTACCATCTTTTATATATTACTGTGGCAAGAAGGCGATTTTTTCTGTAACAATCCCTGATAGTAGATGATACTATAGAAAAGAAAATACGGGTTTGAATCCCATTTTTACTTGACTTCTGTGAACACTGTAATACCGGAAGAATTTTGTGTGTGGAACAGAAATTGGATAGCGTGGTATATTTTCTCTGAGTGACCCAGCTAAATAGCTTCTGTACGAGGGATCATCTAATTAAGTGCTTTTATAGTACTGGATGAGACTACATTCTTCATCCACGGCAGTTTTGTTTGTAGTCAAGAAGCAATTCCAGTTGAAGAACTGAGGGTCTAAGTGAGGGTCACACAGAAAAATAAGAACTTGCCATCATTGCCATTATTAAATGACTACCAAAAAAAAAAGGGCAGGGCCTGGGAATTCTAAGCACAATGTTGTGGAATGTGAATTAACTCCAGATATCGAGACTGACACTTATTTTTAAACAAATGGCAATATATGTTTGATGCTAATATATATTTAACCAGTGAGTTGCTTATTAAGAAAAATGCCATGTGTTCACCTGGAAGTTATTTTAGTGAAGTAGTGCCTTTACTAGAGCTCGTGTTTTGAAGTCATCCATTCAAGCATTCAAGAGAAAATACATGCAGTATATTATGTTGATGCATTTGCTTGGGATCATTTGAAAGCAGCTTTGTTGTTGAAGTATTTCTATAGTTCCGCACAGAGCTGTCAGTTAAATTTCGTGCATTACTCTTTTATTATTCTGTGGGTTCTTAACAAAATATAAACAAATAGACCATGTACTTGACATTTAAATACAGTCTCTTGGTTTTAAAATGAACTGTTAAACTTCAGATACAGCTGTTTTTAAACAAGCAGGATTTAGAAAATATTTCAGCATCAAGTCTGTTTGAACTGCTACTTTTACTGTTGCATCAATAATTTTGCTAAGCTTCTGAAGTTCACTAGCTCAAGATGGATTCATGCCCTCAACCATCCCTCCGCTCCTGAAGATAAATTGGATCAGATATTTTTCTGCTGATAATAGTGTTGGGCAGGTAGGGGAACCGAAGCAACTTCAGTAAAGGCATTTTTTATTGTCTGAAGTAACCTGTGCACTATGCCTTTTATTTTATTCATCCTGTTATTTTTTTTCCTTCTGTTTCTGCTTTATTTTTCTTAGACTAAGAAAGCTGAGGGAGGAAAAGAAATGAGAAGAGCACTTAAGAGTTGTGTTCTGGTCAACGATTTACAAATACTGATGTTTCACCCACTTTTTTTTGCCCACTTTTGGTCTATTGTAAAATGGCCTCAATATGGATTTAAAACATACATAATATTAGTATAGAAGATTGACTTCGGTTGCCACTGAAAAGGACAGTATTCGAATACTAAACCCAACCATGTACAGGCAGGGTTGTTCCGGTAGCTATAGTTGACAGTTATTTAAGTTGATATTTGAAGAGCAAACTGGTTGCTTCAGTGACGGCAGACTGGCAGGATGCCAGTTTGTTGTAAACTAAGGAAGAAAATCTCGTTTTACATTCACCATTTAGAACAGCTAAAGCAGTGGAGTCAGTACTGCCAGGAAAAGAAGGGCAGTTTCCAAGGTTTCAAATCAAGTGGTTATCAGCTTTCATACTGTCTGCGACTGTAGCCAGTCACCGTCCAGCAACTCTGTCGTTTGTTCTGTGATTAACAAGCTTGTCCTCACAAACACGAAGGAGCACAAAGGCATGATGGCAGCCAGGGGAACCCAAGTAGCGCAGAGAAAAGGGGGCTTTGTCACGGATCTTCCGAGAGGCATCAGCCTCCCTCTCCGGCAAAACACATTGAGATGAGTCAATGGCTCTTCAGAGCGCTTTACAGATCAAGGCAGGTTACTACCTACAGGCCTTTACAGGCATGAGCGTTTAGGGATTGTACAACATTATGGGATATATACGGAAGGATCCAAAGGCAGGGACATAGGTGGTCTGAGTAGGAAAAAGCACAGGAAAACAGAGAGAGAAGGGGCTGGTCACTGGGCTGTACAGTTGTTTGGCGATGCCTTGGACTTCTTGAATGCCAGCTGTCATGTCTTATTAAATTTAATTTCTAGCTATTTTATATAGTGAGGAGATTCTCTGTCTCCGTATGTACATATGGAGGTCTAATTTCCAGCAGCTGGACTCAGACCATGGCTCACAATACCCAGTGGTACCTGTGGTGCCAGCACCTAAGAGTAAATGAGGCTCTACGTGCCAGCAACTGGAGTGGGGACCATTGGTAGTAGGAGGCTTTGTGCCTGTGGTGCCAGCAACTGGATCAAGTGAGATGTACACCAGCATGTCACTACTAGCAAATACCAAGCTGAACCTAGTCAGCAAGTAGGTGAAGGGGCTTTAGCGTTAGTTACCAAAGCAGCCATGAGGCTGGGCCAGCTGGGTGTATGTCTCTGAGACAAGTGGAAGAGCATACTGGAGGGGCCAGGCAGTGAGGCGAACTACTGGGGAGACCACAGAGTCTGACTATGTGTGTAGATAGAGATGCAGGAAGCAACTGGATGGAGGTCATAGAATCGAGGGGCCAGTTACTGAGCCGATGGCACATCTAGGCCCAGTTACTCAAGGGATCCACAGCGTGTGCTGCTATGTGTAAGGATGGGAGAGGGGTGGAACTGTACCAGCAGCTGGAGTGTAGCTGTGGTCCTCATGGGCTTGCATGTTCAGGTGCCAGCAGCAGGGGAACAGAGGGGTCAAGGTGCTGGCTGTTGGATACACTGGAGGGAACCACACCGAATATATGCATGTTTCCTACTTACAGCTCTTCATCCTTATCAGAGACAGGCTGCTGGCACTGGTTTTGGTTTTATTGGTGGTGCTAACTTTGTTTGTGTAAGTGCTGAGCATTTCTGGCTGTGTTGGTCAACACTACCATCATGAAACAACTCTGCCTTCTTTGCGATGTTTCTAACATCTGTTGTTGCCCATATTTTTAGTGAAAAGTTGATTCATTGTGTTTCTTAACTGATAATAATTCCAGTGAAATTGCTCAACTTGAGTCATGGCATGTGCATGTCTGCTAATTCTTGGTAGAAATTAAAGTTCTGCAAATTAAAAAAATTCAGGCAACCAATTTTGTCCATTTCCCCAGCTAAATTAAATTACTCTTTTCCTTTCAGTACTATTTTGCTGGTTTTACTCTGTTTTAGTAGTACTAATTTGAACTTTTACTTCAAAGCAAACTTCTTAAGGGAACATTTCTTATAAATTACTTAGTGGAAAAAATATTGTAGTCATAGATTGATATCTATCCAGTAAGAGTGTATTCCACATGAAGAAGTCACTGGATCAGATGTAGTATAAAATAGAAAAAAGGAAAACATAAAAATTATAAACATATTTACATTTAAATATATCCTCAACTATAATTAAATGTATACTATATTAATAAACATATATAATATCAAAAATTGGTATAAAATGTTTCCCATGATTCCAAATTTTGGCTCTGCTGTGTCACCAGGCACTGTCACCAGCATGAAGTTATATTCTGTGTTAATTTTGGGATCCTATTTTAGCTGTTTGCCATGACACAGACATCTTGAAGGATGTAATCTTCTTATACTGAAGTAAATCTTGTCTGCCTTAAAGCAGCACCACAGCATTTTGTGCCACGTAACAATCTATGCTCCTTATCGCCTTATTATCTCATCAACCTCATAAACACCACTTGACAATGGCTTTCATGCTGAGCTGTGTCTTATTCTACTCTTCTCAGTTTCTTGCCTGTCTTCTCTTGGGCCATAGCTTGATCTCATTTAAACATTACTGAGGTAGTTCTAGATCAAGTGGTATTTCTAATTAATTTTAAAAGTAATTTGAGATTGTATTTTAAAATTTCATTTTAGACCAAATTTTCACCCCTCTGCAGATCCACTAGAAGGCAGATCATGTAACAACTCCTATTTTAATTACTGAATAAGCAGCTATTTTTCCCAGATATTTTACTCAAACTAGAATGGCATAATTTATAAATTAACAGAAAAGCAAGCACGCTCCTGAAACAAACTTTGATCTCAAAAGGATATTTATTAGGATATTGACTTTTCATCTGGTCTGGACAAAACCAGCAGTGTACATGTGGTTCCAAATACAACCAATATAATATAACATAACATAACATATAACATAACATAACATAACATAACGTAACATAACATAAATTTGATGCCTTTAGCATTGTAGATTATTACAACATTATTCAGGAACATAAGAATCAAAAAATAAGCCAAAGCTAAATTGACTAGTAGCACAAAGAATGATGTTATCTTACATTACCAAATCCATTTATGGTATGTAGGCTTAGAGAACTAGTGGATTAGATTTAGTCCTCAAAAAGAGTCTCCCTTTATTATATAAGATCTAGATGCAGTCCCAGATACTTCCTCTGGTATTTCTACATTTATATTTGGAATGTAAAGCGTTTCTCTTTTCATGCGATGTCTTGAACTATTCTGTGTTGGTAAAGTAGGTCATATGCTTTTGCTTCTTTTTCTTCTTTAACCACCACTTGTCTACCCTCTAGGAAGAAAGCCTAAAACTCGCCTTTGATGGCCACTCCATCTGCAATTGCATTTGCCATGAGTTTCATGCACGTTCAGATCATTTTATTACAAATACAGTAGTTTCACAGATTTTCTTTAGTATTGGCTTGAGTATTAGAGAGTTTAATGTATATTTTGATTTAATTCACTAAATCACCATCGCATCCAAATCTCATTAAATGAAGCTCTACACATAGTTTAAATTTCAAATCCTTTCTAGTTATTATGGTGTTGTGGTTTAACCCGAGCTAGCAATATAACCACAATAGCCACTCGCTCATTCTGCGCTTCCCACCCACAAATAGAGCAGAGAATCGAAAGAGAAGGGAGAAACTTGTGGACTGAGATAAACACAGTTTAATAACAAAATAACACTATAAATAAAATGGAAATAGAATATAAAATAAAATATAATCAATGCAATTCCTCACAAGCTCCGTCTGCACTGAGCAGCCAGTCCAAGGCAGCAGCACCCTGGTCTGAACAGCCAATCCCGGAGAGAGAACAGAGGAAAAAACAGAAAGGCCCAGAGGCCTCTGCGAGTGGCAAGATGGCAAAAGGCTGAGCTAATGAAACTCCCAAACAGAACTCCTCCAAACAGGTCTCTGTCCTGGCTCTGACACGACAAAGCAAGCCAGAAGGTCCCAACTCTCCTTAAATATGAAGCATGACTCTAATGGCATGGAATATTGTTATTGATCAGTCTGGATGTCAGTCAAGGGCTGTCCCATCCATGCCCCCTTTCCCAGCTGCCTCACACCGGTGGGCAGAGCTCAGAGGCCTTGACTCCCAGACCAGAGAAATTAAAAACATTAGCTCTGTGCTGGGGTGTTATCTGCTTGTTCTCAAACTAAATCCAAACAATGACCACACTAGCTATGAAAATCTTTCTAACTGCACGAAGGAAAATTGACTCATTTTCAGTCAAACCAGCACGTTTGGTTGCATCAACATGAAGGGCATCCAAATAATTTTTACTTCCTGTAGAAAATGACAGAATCACAGAATGTTTGGAGTTGGATGGGACCTCTGGAGATCATCTAGTCCAACCCACCTGCTAAAGCAGGTACACCCAGAGCAGCTGCATAGGAATGTGTCCAGGTGGGTTTTGAATGACTCCACAACCTCTCTGGGCAGCCTGTTCCAGTGCTCTGTCACCCTCAAAAGTAAATAATGTTTTCCTCATGTTTAGATGGAACCTCCTGTGCTTCAGTCTGTGCCCATTGCCCCTCATCCTATCGTTGGGTACCATTGAAAAGAGTCTGGTATCATCCTCTCGACATCCACCTTTCAGATATTTATAGGTATAGAAAAGATCCCCTATCAGCCTTCACTTCTCCAGGCTGAACATACCCAGTTCTCTCAGTCTTTCCTCATAAGAAAGATGCTCCACACCCCTAGCCATCTTAGTAGCCCGTGCTGGACTCCCTCCAGTAATTCCTTGTCCTTAAACTGCGGAGCCCAGAACTGGACACAGTACTCCAGATGCGGCCTCACCAGGGCAGAGTAGGAGGGGTAGGATAATCTCCCTCGAACTGCTGGTCACACTTTTCTTAATACACCCCAGGATACCATTGGCCTTCTTGGCCACAAAGGTACATTGCTGACTCGTGGTGAATGTGTTGTCAACCAGAACTCCCAGATCTTTCTCTGCAACACTGCTTTCTAGCAGGTCCACCCCTAACCTGTACTGGTGCCTGGGGTTGTTCCTCCCCAGGTGCAGGACTCTACACTTGCCCATGATGAACTTCGTTAGGTTCTTCTCTGCCCAGTCCTCCAGCCTGTCCAGGTCTTGCTGAATGTCAGCACAGCCTTCTGGTGGGTCAGCCCTTCCACCCTGTTTGGTATGATCACCACACTTGCTGAGAGTGCATTCAAGTCTCTTCATCCAGGTCATTGATGAACAGGTTGAACAGGACTGGACCTAACACTGACCCCTGGGGAACCCCACTAACTACAGGCCTCAAAACAGACTCTGCACCGTTGATCACAACCCTCTGAGCTCTGCCATCCAACCAGTTCATGACCCATCATGACCCAGCCCACACTTCCTGAGCTTGTCTATGAGGGTGTTGTGAGAGACGGTGTCAAACGCCTTGCTGAAGTCAAGGTGGACAACATCCACTGCTCTCCCATTATCTACCCAGCCAGTTATACCATCATAGAAGATTTTCAGGTTGGTCAAACAGGATTTCACCTTGGTGAATCCATGCTGACGATTCCTGATAGCTTTCTTTTCTTCCACATGCTTTGAGATTATGTCCACAGTAAGTTGTTCTATCACCTTTCCAGGGATGGAGATGAGGCTGACACCATCTAGACCTCTTTCTCCCTCCTTAATGGAGATATGAAGATATGGAAATATAAAGGGGAACAGATGTGTAAGAACTGTATGGCTGTGTATGAGGTCTCTGCCCTAGAACCAGAGTTTTGAGAGACAGATTCCTGCAGCTAATTTACTGAAGTGTTGAAGGAGACCTAACACTTGGATGGGCTGACTCAGGTTTTAGGTGTGCTTGGGTTCTGGTTTTGTGTTTGTGTTTTTTGTTTGGTTGGTTTTGTTTTTGTTTGGGGATTTTTGTGGTTTGGTTTGGTTTTGTTTTGTTCGTTTGTTGTTTTTTGGTTTGGTTTGGTGTTGGTTGTTTGGGTTTTTTTTAACCTAGGAGCAAAGAGGCAAGTACTGACCTGGCTTAAAGTAGATTCTGTGTAATTACCATTAATGAGAGAGAAGGTTAGATGCATTATCTGGAGCTTTGCTAAAGCCTCATCCAAACCTATTACAATAGAAAGCTGTGATCTTTATTGATGTCAATGGGCTTTTCATCACATTTTCCTTCCTGGAGATAGAGGTAGATGCCGAAAGCTAAATGCTATATTCCTATTGTGTTTTACTCCTGGCTTATTAGAAATACTTACAGAAAGTTAGGATTAGTTGGAATGGAGTAAAGAAGGGGTATGAGGACAAAAACCTAAACAAAAATAGGCAAAGGAGTGGAAACTTCAGAGAACAGGGGAGCAGAGAAAGCTGGTCACAGGCAAAGGTAGAGAAGGCACACAAGAAGCAGCCTGAGGCCTATGCATTTAATAGAAGGCCATCTCTTCATGCCTAAAGTTAACCTTTTGATGGTATAAAATGAGGTGTTTCAATAAGAACTTACAAACTTGTCACAAAGTGTCTATTACTGGTTCGAATCAACATAAAGTTGCTCAAAAGCTAGAAAGCTTGTCTGTAATATACAAAACACATTAGTTTTTTCTGAAAAGACAGAACTCCTGCAACACCAGAATTGGCTAATTTGCAACTACTGCTGCATGCATCAGTGAAAAAGAAAATGCGTAAACAAGCACAGAGTTAAGGGATTTGCTTTTTTCTAAATCACAAAGACAGATGCACTGGCACCTGGGAGAACAGTATACACTTTATCAAATGAGTTGCTCAGTCTTGTAAGAGCTGTTACAAAATGCCAGTGGAAGCTTTCCATACACACACTTTCAGGTTATCACCACCTTTTATATAGGTACTTCAAATATTTTGCTTTGATTAAGCCAGCTTTATTTTAAAGTCTGAAAAACTGTCTTTATAGCTATTGGAGTATTTTTAAGTACATCCATACTCCTTCAAGAAGCCAATCAGCAGCCTCAGACACTGCCTGTCCACATGTTGCTTGTCAGCCCACCTGACGGCCTGGTTTGGCACCTGTCCCTGCCGCAGCACCCAGCATCCACCCACAGCAGCAGCCCCTATATCCTCAGCTGCTGCTTCTAAACAAAAATATGGGGGAGGGCAGCAGGAGAGAGAGGTTCATGCACATGCACAGATTTCCTCTACTGCAGGACGTATTTCTACTGAGCAGTACAATACTGTCCACTCTATACCACTGACTTAAAAATAAACGCGTAGATGTGGATCATTCACACCTCGATGAGAACATAAAATTTCATGTTGTTGACAGGAATACCCAGCACCTGATTAGCTGTACTGTTGCAGCACACAGCCCAGTCCAGTTTCAGTCGACCTATTGACCGTCACCAGATAGATAAAAAAGGAGAACCTATTTCCAGCAGAAACATGAAACCCAGCAATAATTTGTGCTTTTGTTTGTTTTGTAAAACACTTGATCTACAATCTCCTCGACAGAAGTCTTTATTAGGAAAACCCTCCAAGTATCACTTCACATGAGTTTAGAAGTACCTACCTTCCATGGAAAAATCCCACTTCTTTAGATTTGATTTATCCCAGAACTACAGGAATTACACTTGGCCTTAAAACACTAACTTTACACAGGTTTAAATCTAGAAGCAATGCTACAGTAAACAAGGCCGTTGTCTCCTCTGATTCTTATGGTCTATTATATTCCAACCTACTGGCCTAAGTCACAGGCCATAAAGCAGAACTGGAAGTTTCTGGCCTCCTTTTTCCTCTTCTTATCTGACCTACCTGAGCGGAGGACAGATTGACCGTGGGCAAACCAAGAGCAGAATACCTACAGAGACAGACGCTGAGTAAGAACCCAACAAGCCAAGAAAAGCCCTGCAATTAACTCAGTGACCCAAGCTGTGCCAGGGCTGTAAGAAAGTTATGGAGGAAACAAACTTTCTGTTTCAAAGCTGACACTTCGAAAAATCTGACTGATGAACCACTTGTTGGATATCCTTATTTTTAAAACCTCTGAAAAGACACTGAGTGCTGGTTTGCTGCCCCCTTCTAACATCTGGCATGCCTAAATGCCTGTGCCAGGGTCCTGCGCCAGTTTCTGGGGCAGAGTATTCTTCCCCAGAACCCCACCCACGCTTTCTTGCATGTTATCACTTATTTAAGGAACAAAACAGAGAAAAACGGTGTTAACAACACTGGTAACACATCTTTCTGAATGCTGATGGTGCATTCTTGTACTTTCAGAAGTTAACAGCTTCTCCTTTACTAAAAATCCGTCCTCTTCCTCCTCAAAGCCTCTTTGCCCCACTGTCTCATCTCAATATTTCCGACTTTTTGTATGAAATCCCTGTCTGCCTCCAATCATTCTACCACCTACCTCATTACTGAGAGATGGAATAAATTGGCTTTCACAACATTAGGCACACTTTTAGCCAGAGCAAACAAGTACGCCTTTTGTCCCCTACTCACTCTAGCACTACAGGGGTCTCGCCAGCAGGGTGAATACACACGGAGAGGCAGAGGGACACACAGCCTCATGCTATGGAACAGAATTGGAAGATAAAGCAAGTCACTGCCATGTCACAATACTGGACAAACTGAAATTTTTCAGTTAAACATGACTGCTGAGAATTAAAAATAGGCTTCTTATTTGTGTCTTTCGTTTATGCTTAGGACTTGAAGTGTACCTGTGACTGCCATGTTTTTAAAGGCTACTCAAGTTTATCACAGTGTTGAAGCCATTCCTTCAAGCTAATGTTTTAATTTCTTACCTGTTGATGATTTCGCAGTTCTAAAAAACCTAGAGTATTTCTTACAATATTCAAACATCCATTTTCTGGATGCATCCTAAAGAAATTACTGGAATTTCATGCCAAAAGTTTCAATAGCATTTTTCTTGATCATAACCAAATACTTCATAATTTTCCACCAACTATGTAACTATGCAACTACAGAATATTTTAATTAAATTCCAATACAGTTAAATGTACTCTTATCTTCAGTCTTCTCCTAGCAGTATTCATTGTCAATCAAATTCACTTTCTATTTTAAAGCTGTTTACTTATTGTAGCTATGTTGTTAGAATGGACAGCTACCATTTAATGAAAATTAATGAAGTGATGCATCTGAAAACTATTTTGTTTAGTTTGTAAAATGCTTCAAGGCCCTATGGACTGAAATCTATATAATTTCTTTCAACCAATCAGTTTCAGGAACTGTCTTCTGGTTTGGAGGCACAGGCTTGACTAGAACAATACACACACCATATATCATATATGCAAAGAGTACTAAGATAAGTTACAGTTTATATTTCTTCAACTTCTTCTCCAAAAGCTCAGTCTTTTCTGAGGTAAAAAGTAGTTAGATTTTTGAAAAATGCTTTATATTTTTCTACCGTTCTTTCCACACATTTAAAACTGTTACCCACATTCCAGAAAACTGAGTCTTCCTGAAGGAAAAAATGTCATTAGAATTTCCATTCAGACATTTTTATTAGCTGGACTCCATTGAAGTCTGCCACCATGTGAAAACAATCTTAACACTATTTCATAGGAAGAAAAAAAAGTATCCTTTAATACAAAAGTCAGCTGGAGTAAAAGTATACTTACTTTGTCGGAAAATACACAAGATAGCAAAATCACATTTTTTTCTATATCCAAAACTAAGAGCTTAAAAATGCATATGGTTCTCTTCACTGATGTTTATAACGCCATTAGGAGCAGTGTACACAACTGCTTAAGACACCTTTCAAGTCACAAGTTTATATCTGACTTAGCAAATATTGTTTAGTTAAATATTAAGGGAAATAGTGTTTAGTTAAATATTTAGTGGTATTTCCAAGTCCTTTAATTTACTTTATAATTACTTTTTTATATATACATATCCACAAGAAAAGGAGATTCTTCCGAGAAAAATACAATGAAAGCAGATTGATTGCATACTAAACAGACTCCTTGAGTTTACACAGGAGTTCCCCTTGTACACACCTATTAGCAAGCTTATATCTTGTTTCCAACAACTGGCAAGGTGTATTAGCCATTATCATCATAGAGTAAACCCTCAACAATTGGTGTGCGTTTTCTGTCATCCTAGCTTGACTCCAGAATATAAAGAGGGGTGAAACTATCATGGCAAGATGTACTGTTTTGGCAGAGATTCCAGGCTTTCCTTATTTTGATGGTCCCATGGCACTTATGAGAAAAAATGAGTAGTGAATACATGCAGTCAGGTAAACTAAACTTATTGCTTGTTTTACTTGGTTAAGTAACCACAAGGTTAAAAAACCGCAGTATGATACACAGTTTAGTTTTGAACACAATTTATTCCTAAATTTAGAGTCAGAAGACTTGTGTTTTCTCATTCCATTCCCCTCATTGGTGCTAAGCAAATCTAAATTAGTTATTACAGAACTTCAGGAAATAATCAAGCATCAGCTAAAAGCTAGTTTATTTAAATATGCTTACTTGGGTGAGAGGTCAAAGTCAACAGATAAATACTATCACCCTTTGACTGCTGTCTACACCCAAAATACTACCAAAGAAGTATCTTTAAAACTCACCTTTAAGCTGTAAACATCTGTGTTTTCTTCCATATTAAAAAGACTTCAAACTGGTGTTCTTTTCCAGAAATTGATCCAGCTGCTATTTCAAAGCAGTCTGAGGATATTTAAAAACAGATTAAGGAAAAAAAGTTTGTGTTTTCAACAGAGTTCGGCATCACCACTGAATCAGAGAACTACACCATGTAAGTAAATGTGATGATTATCTTCTTCCTCTGCAATTGTGTGAGTGGTTTTATATAAAACCCTCCCTCTCTCTCTCTCAAAGAGCACTGCTTCCTTGTTTCATTGTTTGCAGCACTAAAGAAAACCCACTGAGCTTCAGCAGCCATTACAGGGAATTGCATGTATTTTCATTAATTAAATATTAAATGGTATTTCCAACTACTTTCACTTCATAAAACGTGTTCAAAATTGTTTTTAATGTATAACATTTAAATATTCAAATTTAATTAAGATTTTAGTAAAATAAATATAAATGCTAAAATGATATTAAAATATTATAATAAACTATTATGTACAAACAATTATACTAAATATAAACAATTATTTTAAAAAATTTAAAAACTGTTTTGATATTCACCCAGCAGAGAAGAGCTTCTTGTCAGCGTATCCATATTTTCCCTTATGGAATGGACGACCACCCATTTACCTAGTTCAGAAGTCCAGAAGATTTACTTGTACAGCTTACAAATCAAGGAACAAGAGAAGACAGAGATATGGTTTTTAATTCAGGATATGGCATTATCGCTCCTGAGATTTAAATCTCTCAATCTGCTCATAGTGTTAAAACAGCCAGCAGAAAGCACACTTCCAAAATTCCATGTGTGAAATATAACTGAAATCTTTGACTGAACATAGAACACAAAATGTTTAACCTCAACAAAGTAAATTTCATCTTGGGTTATTATAAAGATATTTTCTTCTGGCAAGAGTGTCAATTTTCACAAAGCATGAGCTATAATTAGTTTGCAACAGCAATATCAGGGCTATTTCTATGGGTTTTTTTAAAAAACACTATATACACAAGTGAATGCATGTCTGTTTATAGTCTTTGTAATTTACGTGGCTGAAACAAATGTATCTAAACATCATAATGATAAGCAATGACCAGAGAATCAAGACAGATGCAAGAGATGGCTGTTTTGAAATGACCACAAAGACGGGAAGGGAAAAGAAAGATGTTTTTTATGCTTGATCATCAACCAGGGGCCAGCAAAATAAGAATTCCAAGTTCACACTTCATGATAATTTACTTAAGGCAAAATAATACCTGTTATTCTTGATGCCTGCCTGATGTCAGAATGGAATGGCCAGAACAGAGGAGATTTTTCAAGTGTTCCTTGGCAGAAGATAAAACTCAGTATTTCCAAAGGTGAATAATTGGATTACAGAAAGATTTAGAAAAACACAAGTCTCATCATACCTTACTGAGAAATGTGAACTAGAAACAAGATGCTAAGCAACCAGAATCCACATGTTTGAAGGAGATGTGAGAAGTTTTGATATAATTAGCCAAACTTTTTAAGTAGAGTGCAGTAATCAGAATGAGAAGCCAATGAACATGATGTTACTCAAATAACTGGAGGCTAAAATGAATTAATTCAGAGAAACCATACTTCGAGGAACCACCTTTTTCCTTTCTGATCTTCAGGGGGAAGGAAAAAAAAAATAAAGGCAAATTCTTCCAATGCTCAGTGGAAAGAAGGCTGAAAAAAGTTCTGAGGAGGCTGATGAATACGGAGTTGTTAGACCAGCAACCTTGAGTCATCATCTCCTCTTTTGAAACCTGATGACAAAGCAGTCTCTGAAAATCCTGAAAAAGAGTATTCTTCACAGAACCCATGTTCACAGCTAGCTCTAGATCCTGCCAGAGAGAAAAGGATGGAAAAAGTCCATGGTGCACAAAGACTGAACCTCCTGAGTGATGCAAAAAGTGCAAACAGTCCTAAAGCTTTATAAATTCATGCAATTGAATGCAGCTACATCCTACAGCAAATTTTATAAGCAAAATCCTCCAGTTAGTACTGCTCAATTCTGACATCAGGTCATTCATTTTCAGGCTGTGCTGCTGGTTTTGCTCTGACAAGTGGTTTTGTGAGCAGAGTAGAGGGGCAGAATCACCTCTCTCGATCTGCTGGTCACATTTATTTTAATGCAGACCACGATATGGTTGGCCTTCTGGGCTTGAAGCACACATTGTCTGGTCATTACCTCTGAGAGTAGGTAATTCATTTCTTGATAAGTTTTTGCAGAATCATTCTATTGATCTGCTTTGGGATTTTTTTCACATTACAGAAAACAGCTCCTGCCTTACCTGTAAATTACAAACAAACAAAAAACAAACAAAAAATCAAGGTTGGCTAGTTAAATACACATTTTCTACATTTTCCGACAATGCAAAACTTTGCCTCAGTTCTCTGGTGTATTTTTTTGTTTTGTTTTGAAAAAGCTTAGTTCTTTCAGTAAAATTCTACTTGGAGTACTTTATACGTTCCTCATAACTNGGCAAATTCTTCCAATGCTCAGTGGAAAGAAGGCTGAAAAAAGTTCTGAGGAGGCTGATGAATACGGAGTTGTTAGACCAGCAACCTTGAGTCATCATCTCCTCTTTTGAAACCTGATGACAAAGCAGTCTCTGAAAATCCTGAAAAAGAGTATTCTTCACAGAACCCATGTTCACAGCTAGCTCTAGATCCTGCCAGAGAGAAAAGGATGGAAAAAGTCCATGGTGCACAAAGACTGAACCTCCTGAGTGATGCAAAAAGTGCAAACAGTCCTAAAGCTTTATAAATTCATGCAATTGAATGCAGCTACATCCTACAGCAAATTTTATAAGCAAAATCCTCCAGTTAGTACTGCTCAATTCTGACATCAAATCATTCATTTTCAGGCTGTGCTGCTGGTTTTGCTCTGACAAGTGGTTTTGTGAGCAGAGTAGAGGGGCAGAATCACCTCTCTCGATCTGCTGGTCACATTTATTTTAATGCAGACCACGATATGGTTGGCCTTCTGGGCTTGAAGCACACATTGTCTGGTCATTACCTCTGAGAGTAGGTAATTCATTTCTTGATAAGTTTTTGCAGAATCATTCTATTGATCTGCTTTGGGATTTTTTTCACATTACAGAAAACAGCTCCTGCCTTACCTGTAAATTACAAACAAACAAAAAACAAACAAAAAATCAAGGTTGGCTAGTTAAATACACATTTTCTACATTTTCCGACAATGCAAAACTTTGCCTCAGTTCTCTGGTGTATTTTTTTGTTTTGTTTTGAAAAAGCTTAGTTCTTTCAGTAAAATTCTACTTGGAGTACTTTATACGTTCCTCATAACTGCAAATAGTGTCATCACCTTGTACAAAAGTTACTAAATGTGAAAGGATCTTTACTTAAAGAAAAATAATGCATATATAAACTATTGGAATAATTTGTAATACGCACTGCCTGTAGCAAACAGAACTGAGTTTCAAATTTAAACTTACAGAATTTAAAAGCCAATAACTAAACCTGATTGTGTGCAACGATGCTTAGCAAGGGTGAAAAAGAATATCAAGGTGTAGTTTCAACTGTGAAAACATCTTCACTGCCAAGTCTTAATGAGTTCTTTTCACACGGTTTCATGCAAACAGTATTCAAGACTTTTGAAAGTGCTGTCCTTCCTGATTCTTTACAGTTGGTGAAGACTAAATTTAAACTAGACTGCCACTAATGATTATTGATGCCGTATGTTAAAGTAAGAACTCTTAATGAAGTTAAACAAAATGCGTCTTAATGACGCTAAACAAAACTGGAAGTTAAACAAAAAGGCATGAATTAAGACGTTTTGTCAGTACACAAAGTAAGTAGGGTGAGAGTTACCCTTTGGAAACAAGTAAATACTGCTATTATGTACCTGTAAAAGGACGAACCTTTAGAGGGACATTTTGAAGAATCCACTAGGTGGTGCACGAGGCATAGAGGAGACAGGCAACGATCTGGAGACCTAACTCTCACCTAGAAATTGTGTTCAATGAAAAAAAAAAAAACAACCCAAAACCAACCTATGAAAACAAAACCCCACATCCAACAGTCATCACAAAGAAATAAAAGAAACCCCAAAATCTAAAGTTAAAGTCGTCGATGACAAAGCTCCACGAAACAACCAGGGTAGAAGCAAATTTCACCTCACCTTGGCAATGGAAGTTCACTTCGGCAATGGAAGTTCACTTCTATGCACATTCACTGACTACATCGAGAGGAAAAAATAATCTTTCTGCTAAATAGACAAATGTTTTTATCCTAAAGCCTACACTATGTGTTGTTCCTTGGGAAGAGCAGGGAGAGTGTGAACTACCAGGTATCTAAGGTATTATTACACTGAGCTGAAACCCAAAAGTCACGTGCATTCCTCCTATCACACAGGACAAAGGAAGCTTGTGCATCAGTTCCAAGTTATTTCTACTGCAAGATGTGTGTCCATTATGCCTCTGAGGATTGTAGGGTAGAAGAGATTTAGCAATCTTAACAGAACTGTGAATCAATATCTAGCAGTCCATATGACACCTTACACCTATAGATTTGTTGTATGTTACTTTTATTTATGCACTCAACACTCATTATTAGCTCAGGGTCCACTTTTGTGCAGCCCATGTGCATCTTTTCCTCCACAAGACTACCTCCAGTTATTAGCCAAATTACATAATGTTTATCTAAGCCATTACTTCCTTGCACTCCAAATGTACTCTCATGCACACACCCTGCTAAGCAAGAAGCACTTTCTGGCCAGTCTGCACACAACTCAGACAGCCACAACAGGTATACATAATGACTAAAGACTGCAGTCTTTTCTTCAGTAAAGACACAAATCAGAAAGCTCAAAAATTCCTTCTACTTAAAGATTGAATTTGGTTTCCATTTCATTACAGATATTAGATATCTCTCAGAGATACTGAAGGTTGCAGAATAATAAAGTAGAAAACAACTGTAAACAGCCATAGACACATACTTCTTAATAGAAGATATAGTAATAATTTGCACCAAGGTTATCAACACCTTGAACAAAGCAAGTGAAAGAATTAAAGTGCTAAAACTGATACCTGGATGAGTCGTAAAGCTAGCCTGGATGGTAATTTTATTATAAGCTTCAGCTTCATCTTGAAGTTTTAAGTTTGTGTCTTTTTTAGACAAATCCTTAGTCTTACTTTCAGAAAATGCAACTTTGCTACTTCTTTTTCAGGTCCTTAGTTACTGTTGAGATGTTTAGCTGGTGAAATATTAGACATCTATACTGTAGCAAAGAAAAAAAATAGGTTTACTATCAAATAACTACACACAATTTAACATATGGATATATGCTAGGATGTGCAAGAGAAAAGAGTGCTAATGGATCACCTAGACAATTCTCATTTTCCAAACATGACAAAACAAAACGTGGTACTTTTTGAACAGAACTGAAATACAGCTTTTCAAAGTTGAGCCACTGACCAGGTACTCCATACTTATTGTTTAGGATTATTAGAAAAATAGGTGATAACAGATTAAGAATTTTCTAATTTTACGCTACACTGTTTGTGGGAATATAATAGAAGCTTGGTGATGAGAAGAATTGTAAATATGCTCAAGCAACTGCAGCTGGGGTGTAGAAAAACACATATATCACACTCACTGTTATTTAGCCTTGTGTGTTTCACAAGTAGAACCTCTGTGTTTAGATAGATAACGTAGACATGTGAAAGTCTTAAAGGCACCTTATCAAGCATCCTTGAAATTCCTGCTCTACTGCAGGCAAAGATCAGTGTGATAAACTGAGCCTGCGTGAATCCCTGATACACAGGCATAACCAGCAGGCTCACTGATCTTCTAGCAAGGACTGAGCTCTGCACTGCCTGCTTTCCTACTCGTGTACCTCTGCCTGGGTGCTTTGGTGCTCTGAAAGCTGCAACAACATACTAGGTAAGAAGGAGACAATGGACCACTGACAAACTGAAAAACAGTGGCCAAATAAATAATTATGCATTATGCATGTGTTTATGTGATAATGTATATAAAAAGGGGAAAGTTATAAGAATAAATTTCACAGAAATATGTAAAGACAAAATACTAAAATTACTGTAATTGTAATTGCTGTAATATAGTCGTGTAACTTAATATAACAAAATGATAGCACCAAAGCTGACATTCAAAACACAATATTATTTTTTTTATTGCCTGTGGTGGCTTGAAGGCACAATATACAGTTACATAAATACAAAGAACCAATACGATGGACATTTAAATTAAATCAAACTACACCATAACCAGGTTTTTCATAACAGCAAAACCATTCTGAATACATCAGAAATCCTTTCTCCTCTATGCTAACCAGTTGTGTTCAATTACCAAAATGCTTACAAACCCATTCCAGGTTTAGAAACAAGCTAGCAGGAACGCAGGATGCTGGTGTTGAAAATCAATATTTTAAAGTGTTCACAAACAATAAATAAATATCAAGACTACATGGAGACATGCAATGCCAGCAGAAAAGGTGCTACCAGAAGTAAATTCATGCACAAGAAACTGACAAGACATATTAGTTGTATCTGAGATCATATCTATGCTGCTGAGTGTACTACAAGACAGCTACTTTAAAACCAGACATGACGTACCAGAAACATTTTAGCCACTGAAGCATGAAGCTGTTTGTAAACCAGTTCAGCACACTGAGAGGCAGCAGTCCTATAGTTATGTGTAATTGTCTTTCCAAAATACTTGAGAAAAAATAAATTGGTGAGTAAAGTCTTGTAGATTTTCTAAGTGTTTCCAGACTTCACTGTGAATTTTTTTGAACTCACCGAACCATATTGCTCACTTTTCAATGACACTCTAACTTCTGTGACAGCATTTCAATATCACTGTTTCAGTTAACGCGTTTGTACCTTTTAATTTCACCTATTTCATTCGGTTCCTGAGGAAGACAATTTAAATGCATGATCTGTAGTAAAATGCAACAAATATGCATTTCATTAACTATCACTTACAGGATGATCTTCTAGTTTCCAAAAATGAATTGATTACATTAGGATTTTCATAAGTGTTTAAGTCAGGACATTAGAGCAACACCACTAAATCTTTAAGATTATGGAATTAAAAGACAGTATATCAATCTAATGTGATGTGTCAATACTGAGGTAGGTAATAAATGTTAATGGAAAAAATAAGTGCTCTTAAGATAGCATTGTAAGATGTGAAATTCATACTAACATAGCAAGTGTACACAAAATCTTGACAAATCTTGTAAATCAAACCATTCTATAGAGGAAAGGGGATGATTTTTTTTTTTTTTAATTCAAGTGTCAGGAAAAGGTTACTTATAGAATGTCATTTAAAAAAACTCTATTATATTACATTGGTTGCTGAAATTCCTCTCTCATTGATAGCACGTTAGAGCTATAAAGAAAACAAAAGAAATGAACTTGCAGACTTTATGTTAATGGTACTTTTAGATTACCTAAGAATATAAAGTGGGCGGTGACAAATACAGAACTTTGGCAACAGTTAGGCATGTAAGCCAAAAGTGATGTCTGAAGTCAGTAGCACTGGGAATTCGTATGGAAACTGAAAAGCTTCTGAATACTTCATTTGAGCATGACTATTTAACTTAGTCTTACACATGAAATAATGTGATTTTATCCATACAAAGTTAAACAGGCAAACTGTCTGCTGTGAAACTCTTGAAACTGGGTAGAAAGGAAAAAATGGAACAAATAGCCTTTACATGCAAAAAATATAATTCAAAGTCACAGAAAACAGGAAGGCCTCATAGTTAACATCCACTTAAAACTATACATCTTTCTATAGTGTTCAGTCAGTTAGCAATACTAGTTCTACTAGTAAGTACTAACAGAAGTACCTATCCTCACTTTCTGTGGCCTTTGATATCAAGGACAAAGCAATAACTGACAATACAGATGACAGACCAAAGTTCATAAAGCAATAATATAGCAATCTGTTTTGTAGCTCCACAGAAAAGAAGAAAATGGCACAGCTTCCCCAAGGAACCAGAATCTAATTTTCTTCCCTTGTGTTACTGTGAGCACGAGGTAAGCCTCTCATCAAGACATTTCAAAGGAACAAATGCAAACAAAAATAAAATAAGCTATCTTATCAAAACATTTGTCTATGTAGTTAATCTGTAAAAGAGGTGTGTGCATACCTATGAATTTAATGAAGTCATATGCTCATAGGACAGTAATATAAAAGCTTAAGTGCAGAATATCATCGAATCATAGAATGGTCTGGGTTAGAAGGAACCTTAAAGATGATCTGGTTCCAAGCCCCTTGCCATGGGCAGGGACACCTTCCACTAGAAGACCATGGTTGCTCAAAGCCCCATCCAGCCTGGCCTTGAACACTTCCAGGGATGGGCCACCCACAGCTTCTCTCGACAGCCTGTTCCAGTGCCTCACCACCGTCATAGTGAAGAATTTCTTCCTTATATCTAATCTAAATCTACTGTCTTTCAGTTTAAAGCCATTACCCCTTGTTCTATCACTATGTGCCCCTCTAAAAAGTTCCTCTCCAGCTTTCTTGCAGGGCCCCTTGAGATACTAGAAGGCTGCTGGAAGGTCTCCCTGGAGTCTTCTCTTCTCCAGGCTGAACAACCCCAACTTTCTCAGCCTGTCTTCATAGGAGAGGTGCTGCAGCCTTCTGATCATCCTCAAGGCCCTTCTCCGGACCTTCTCCAATGGGTCCATGTCCTTCTCATGTTAGGGGCCCCAGAGCTGGAGGCAGTGCTCCAAACGGGGTCTCACCAGAGCAGAGTAGAGGGGCAGAATCACCTCTCTCAACCTGCTGGTCACATTTATTTTAATGCAGACCACGATATGGTTGGCCTTCTGGGCTTGAAGCACACATTGTCTGGTCATGTTGAGTTTCTCATCAATCAACACTGCCAAGTCCTCTTCCTCAAGGCTGCTCTCAATCCATTCTCCGCTCAGCCTGTATTTGTGCTTGAGGTTGCCCCGATACGTGCAGGACCTTGCACTTGGCCTTGTCGAACTTCATGACGTTCTCATGGGCCCACTTCTCCAGTCTGTTAAGGTATCTCTGGATGGCATCCCTTCCCTGCAGCACGTTGACTGCATCATCACAGTACAGTATTGTTTTGTATTCCCCAAGTTTTACCTTAATCCGTAGTTCAAAATATCTTTATTCTGAACTATTTTTCAATTTCCAAAATACAGTCCAAACTGACAGAATTGATTGTGTCTGATATTTTACATCTGCCAGTGTAGTCTTCCCAAAACATGAACAGGATTTATGCCAAAGCTGAACACACTTATAATCTAACCGTGAAAGTCTACAGCGTTGCAAATTTGAGGTCATCTGTTTATGGATTTTTTTGAACAATCTAATTTTATTTAGAAGTGGTAGCAAGTAGTTGGAACAATTAGATTAAGAGAGTTTGTTGCTTGCTTTCTTCAGCTTCCATTATTTACATTTCTGCTACAGTAACCTAACAGACAACAGTTACTGACACATTCCTTAATACACACCATGCTCATAATTTTGCTTGAAAGGCATCCTATAGAGATGTGGCCTTGAAGTAATTTAATTTCATAAATAGAACAGCAACAGAGGACACCAGGTTTGCCAAGTTTGGAGATAAGACAGTTGAGGGGTGACCTCACTGCTCTCTCCAGCTTCCTGACAAGGTCAACTGGAGAGGGAGGTGCTGAGCTCTTCTCCCTGGTACCCAGTACCGGGACATGTGGCAATGGCTCAAAGCTGTGTCTGTCAGAGGAGGTTCGACCCTGACAGGAGGAAACATTTCTTTACTGAGAGGGAGGTCAAGCTCTGGAACAGGCTTCCTGGAGAGGTGGTAGACGCTGCATGCCTGTCAGTGTCTGGACAATGCCCTTAAGACCATGCTTGAACTTTTGGTCAGACCTGAAGTGGCCAGGCAGTTGGACTTCAATGTCATTGTAGGTCCCTTCCAGCTATTCTATTCTATTCATATATACTGAACTATGGCTCTAATAGTCATACTCTGATTACATGTTATGGTACCTAAGGCAAGCATGGGCATATACTACAGCAACTAAGGCCACTACAGAACAAGGAGCTGGATTTTTTGTTGCTGCTTGAGGTTCTATTTGGTGGTTGGTATTTGCTTGTTTGCTTGCTTGGTTTTTATGGTAGAACTAGTAATAGTAGCTATTTGGTAACCATTGCAAAATGATGCTGGAAAGAAGTATTGTATCTTTCAAATGTCACTTTGTATCAAGACGAGATCAAATCCACTCTCCAGTACAAAATAACCCCTATGCTTCCAACGTTTTCTTGGAAACAAGTATTTGCAGCAGGTGTATGTTACGCAAATGAAATCACCATTATCTTGTGTACAGGGAGAACATACCTCAACTACACAGACGCGTGTATTGCCTTCCTCAGGAAAGAAACTATAGAACAATAAAAATTCAGTTTCTAAATCTGTGAGGGTTTTGACCGCAAACAACCATTTAATTTGTTTTATGAGCCTGCAATAATCAACTTTATTTTATTTTATATTTTATTTTATTTTTTATTTTATATTTTATTTTATTTTATTTTATTTGTAATCTCTGAAAGAGAAAATGGGTTGTGAGTTCTCTGGTAGGATTTGGCCTATCTCTGCTGAGCTCTATTACCTTGTTTCTGTAGGAACAATTATAAAGAAAAGGTAGTTAATACAGTGCAGGAGGCATCGAGGGTAAGATCTATCCAGGATACAAGAAACAGAGTATTTACTTCTAAATTGGGAACTCTCTCTCCCTATGCCCCTCCCATGATTTAACTCAACATGTAACATCTTATTTTGTGAAGATGTATAAACCTGAATGCTATTCCCAAGTACCTTGGGGTGTTTGAGCACTACATCCTTTTAAAAAACTTCAGGTTTTCATGCCTTGAAGTATAAAAAAAACCTTTGCATTTCACGTTACTCAAAGTTCAAGAAACACTGAACTATGTCAATGGCACATCTAAATTAAGTTAGGTCTTATCACGACTAGTACTGGACACAAGCCAAATTTCTGCTTCATTTTAGGTCCAAATTAAGAATGTCTGTAATTTCAAACAGCTTTAGGAAAAATAAATTGTCATGAATGAGAAAACTACATTTGTCAGATAACACACTGCCAAATATTAGCCAGAGATTTTGTCCAAGAAGGGGGAAAACACTTCACATAAAATGAAAAGCTCAAAAAGCTCAAAAAACCTCTACTTAATAATTCTTCTGGACCTGTCTAGATGACTCCTATTTAGGTCATCACATTAGATGCCCAAAAGCTGATAAACTGCATTTTAACTTGAGTTTACCATTACATAGTTATGCAACAGTTAGTATTGGTTAACAACTACTTTATCTAAAAGCACAAGGCAAGAGAAGCAGACATTCCTTCGTCTTTTTTTTTCTTTTAATCTCTCAGGAGGCACAACCTACTAATACAGGAAAAGGGTTACTAATGTCAGCTCAGTCAAAACAGAAAGGACAACAGCTACTGGCGCTTCATTATTACCTGGGAATAGATAAAAAGGGGATGGGAAACAATGGAAATTCCTATGCAGGAATTTTAGGCCTTCTGGCTTACTTAAGGGAGAAAGATAAGACAACCTGAGTGTTTTGTTTTTGTTTTTGTTTTTTTTTTCCACAGCCTAAGTTTAAGAAACTTTTAAGTCATGCTCCTCCCACATCCACCTTCCTTCCAGCTCTGTCGTCGCGTTGCTTTATTCTGTATTGACTCTGGCAGTGATTTAATCAGCTTTCATGGAGTAACAGACAACAAACACAGAATTATGCAATAGTTTTCTGCTGGGTTAGCAAGTTGAATTGCTATACTGCATGAGCTGCCAAATGCCAGAGACGGTGCAAAGCAGGAAGATACAGCACTGGAAGTGAAGAAATGAGAAAGCAGTGAGAAACGATTAAAATGAAGACAAGACACCCCCATGCATCAACTATCAATTAATCTTATACATATTAAGAAATCACATATTTAAGAGGCTCTCTCTTGTGGTACCTCTACCTAATATACGTACATCTGAACAATGAGTTACACATGTTGACTTTGTAGAGATTTACATCCCTTGAGCACACAAATAAACTACTACCTAAAGTGCAAGATGACAGGAGCCTCAACTAATCAGCAAACTACAGCTATTCTAGTGTATAGTGTACACAGCACTTACAAATCAGAGAGTGTGTTCTTGTGTGTTTGGGGTTTTGTTTGTTTCTTTGTTTTTTTCTTTCATGACTCTGAATCAACAGAACAATATTTGCATTTTCTTCTTCTTGAGAGTAGCATTTACTATCTGCATTTAAAGGCAAAACACAGAACACTGCCTATGACTAAGTACTTGGAGAATATGGTGCAAAAAAACCAAACCTGAGTTAAATGCTCTTCTGACATAAACTACTGCGAAGTCATTTGTTATTGTATGAGTTGTTGATCGGGGAAAAGTGACACTAGTTAAACTTTTACTATATTACAGTAATGGTTGTCCCTCAAATTTACAGCGAGCAAGAACAAAGGAAGTACTAAGATAGTACAAAGCTATCTTTTACTTCATGACCGGTGAATGAGGATACACGAAGTGCAAACTACCTTCAGAAGATGCTGAGTCAGAGATTAGGAGCAGGGTAACAGACTACTCCCGCCGATTCACAGGCAAGCGGCAGCGATAAGGGCCGAGGCCCGACCGGCACCTCAGCCGCTAGCGGTGCGGGAACGCCAGCGCGCTCGGGCCTCACAGAGCGAATCCTCTTCGCGACCGGCGAGCTCAGCTGCCAAGGAGGGAGCCCCCCCGCCTCCCTCGGCCGTTCCCCTTCCTCCGCCCCCTCCCGCGGGGCTGCGAGGCAGTTGCCAAGGTGCCAGCAGGGCAGGCGGACTGTCTCCCTCCTCTTCTTCCTCATGGAATGTCCTGAGTTGCAAGGGACCCACAAGGATCATCGAGTCCAACTCCTGTTCCTGCACAGGACAACCCCTAAATTCACACCATGTGTCTGGGGGTGTTGTCCTATCGCTTCTTGAACACTGTCAGGCTTGGGGCCGTGACACCTCCCTGGGGAGCCTGTTCCAGTGTCCACCACCCTCTGGGTGGAGAATCTTCTCCTCATGTCCAACGTAACCCTCCTCTGGCACACCTTCTTGCCATTCCCTCGGGTTATGTCATCGGTCACAAGCGATAAGAGTTCGGCACCTGCCCCTCCTCCTCCCCCTGTGAGGAAGCTGTAGCCGCCATGAGGTCTCCCCTCAGTCTCCTCCAGGCTGAACAAACCAAGTGACTTTAGCTGCTCCTCATATGACTTCCCCTCCAAACCCTTCACCAACTTTGTAGCCCTCTTCTGGACACTCTCCAGTAGCTTTATATCCTTTTTATCCTGTGTCTCTCAGAACTGCACACAGTGCTCCAGGTGAGGCCGCACCTGTGCAGAGTAGTGCGGGACAATCATCCCCCTCGATCGGCTGGCAATGCTGTGCTTGATGCACCCCAGGACACTCCGTCCTTTCCCTGTTCTCCCTGTCTCAGCGCTCCATCCGCCCCGCCTGGAACACACGGCAGGTGCCATCCGGCCCTCCGCGAATTCCCTTTTCTCCAGCCAATCGCAACCTGACGGAGGCGTGACCGCGGCGGAGGGAACAGCGGAAGTGGGCGTGTGATGCTGGGTGCCGGTTGTCTCCGCCTCAGCGCTGGGTGCGTTGCCGCTCTGGCAGCACGCGGGGGGGGCGCGGCCGTGGGCTCTGCTGCTGGCGGCCGTTGCCCGCTGCCACTGCGGCTGTAGGGCGGCCGCTGCTTCGCTGCCGCTGCTTCCGGTCCACGCCGCGCTTGAGGCGGCGGAGCTCCTCGTTCCCTGCGCTGAGGGCGTGCGCAGCGAGAGGAGGCGTCGCCAGGCCTGGAGCTGCGCGCCGGCTTCTGCAGGCACGGCAGGGCAGCGGCCGGGAGCGTGTCGCAACCCCGGAGTGACTGACGCACCAGGAGGTCAGCTGGAACTCGGCTGCCCTGCTGTAAGTGCAGGACCTACGGGGCTGGATGCGGCCGCGGCGGTGGTGCTTGGAAACGGAGCCGGAGCCCCGATGGTGCCCCTAACAACAGAGTTTGGGGTGGGCTGGGCGCAGGGTGGAGAGCAGAGGAGGCGCGCGGGCGTGGCGCAGCCAGCCCTGCCGGGCACGGGCGGAGCGTGCTCGGCCCTAAACGTTTGGAGAGCGACGGGCTGGGCCGTGGCGTTGTGGAAGCAATGACGAAGGAGGAAAGACAGAGAAGGAGAAGCTGGCTGCGTGTGTGTATTTCTGTGCGTGAAACGGGAACGGCCACGGTCTGCACGGGCTGAAGATGTCCCTGCTCATTATAGGGCAGGTTGGACTAGATGACCTTTAAAGGTCCCTTCCAACCCAGACTATTCCACGATTCTATGAAAATGCTGTTAATACCTACAAACTATTGCCATCTGCCAGCCAGTGTGGAGTTTTTGCAGCAGTCGTCCTTTTGTTCCACGTAGACAAATTATTGTTGAGCAAGCCCATTTGCCACCCTTTGTAAACTATGATGTATTTTATTTCTTGGTGATGAAAAAGGAATTATGTTCTGAAAAAGTGCGTAGAAAATAAAACACATTTTAACTTGCTGGACTTCCTTAACATTTTTAACTATTATGCTTTAACCCCAGCTGGCAATCACAACCAGGATAGCTGCTCACTTACTCCCCTCACAGCCCCCCCAAATAGGGGAGAGAATTGGAAGGGAGAAACTCACGGATTGAGATAAACACATAAACACCCATAACAAAATAAAACTAATATAACATTACTACTACCAAAATATATATAAAATGGGAATAAAAGATACTCAACGTAATTCCTCATGAGCCCTGTCTATGCTGAGCAACCAGTGCCGGGAAAAGAGAGAGCACCCTGCTCCCAAACAGCCAATCTCGGAGAGGGAGAGTAAACAGCAGAAAAGCCCAGAGACCCTCTGCAAAACAGCAGGACAGTAAAAGGCCAAACTAAAAGAACTTCCAAATGGAATTCCACCAAAACAGACTAGTAGCAGAACAGATCTGTCCCACTATTCCTAGCTGGAAAATAAAAGTCTGATGCTAATGGCCTGGAATATTATTGATCGCTCTGGCTGTTAGTCAAGATCTGCCCCATTTATGCCCCAATTCCCAGCTGCCTTGCATCTGGAGGCAGAGACCTTAGAGAAATCCTTGGCTCCCAGACGACAACTAAGATATCAGTAAGCTCTTGCATCCTATTTGTTCCAACTCAAAGACACTGGAAAGTTACTTGAAGAAAAACATTAACACTGTCCAGGGGTATTTGCTTCTTGTTCTCAAAACTGAATCCAAACAGTGATGGTGCTAGCTATGAAAAAGAAAAGTTTCTAATTGCATAAAGAAAGTGATCTTGCTTTCAGTCAAGCCAGCATGCTGATTTAGGAAGATTTTAAGCTGTAATATATTGTAACTGACCTGCTTGTTACTGTAATGTCACTTGACTTGACAGTTATGACAAGTATAAATAATCTAGCATTAAATCTCTAACCTGAACACTTAGAGGCATGCTGTGTTCAGTGTTTTATGTTTTGCAAATGAAATTACATGAAATAATTTCAAACCATTGCGTTTTACCTTGGGGTGTTTATGGTGTTTTTAGGATAATGAATAAAGATCAGGCAGGATTGGACCTTGGTGAGGAAATCTCCAAATATCCTTAGATGTTATAGCAAGGAGCGATGATTACTCAGCAGGTGGTGCTCCTCTCTTTCAGCTGGTATTCAGTCAGTGCCATGGCAGGACACTTAGTTGTTTTTTTCTCAATCAAAACCAAGGTCCAGATTAAGCCTGATCAGAAAATTCAAAGTGTGTTCTGGAAAAAAAATGAAAGAACATAATCAGATTCTTATGTGTAAGGCTGACAACTGAAAACTTTCCGGTCATAGCCAAAAGGAAACTAATTTATAAGTGTCATGGAGCTTGATTGAGTGCTTGATTTCCTTGAGTTACTGTACATTTGGGATACTGCAACATTTCTTTGTATAAATTTATATTCTGAGTGTATTTTTCCAATTTCTGATGATAGTCTTATTGACTTAGAGAACATAATATTAAGAACAGTGTGTCTGTAGTGTTTTCTAATTTCCCTGCAGGTTCTTTAGTTGATACACTTGGATTCAACTTTTGAACTAAAATAGTGTTAGACTTAGAAGTGTTACGTGTCTGTACAGTACAGACTTAAAAGAAAATTTGAAAATAAATGACATTTAAAACACAAAGCCAATTTATACAGGTGTTTTAACTGTAGAAACTGATGTTCAGCCATGTAAGGAATTTTGTAGTGCAAGATATAGCTACTAACATATTTAGATAGGTAGTCACATGTTTAAGAAATGTCATTCATTTTTTTTGACCAGTGGCTGTTGGGCTCATTGAATCACTATCTTGAACTTCAGTACTAAACTTCTACTCAAGCCCTAGAATAGGTGTCAAGAATTAACCTCTGTGGAGTTTAACACTCAGTGGGCACCCAAGGTCCAGATGTACTCTTGACAAATGAGCAACTCAGTGTTACTTTTGGAAAGAGAACCACCAACCTTATTTGCAGTTTTCTCTGTCCAAATACTTTCTGGATGTATTATTTTTTTGTATACAGATGTATATTAAGTGTAACATACAGCCTTTAATCTTTTCTTAAAGTAATTGCCTACATTTCTTAATTTTAAAAAAGACAATTGAACTGTGAGGAAAGAAATGACGTTTCTAGACTGACCTTTTCAAAGGATTTCTGTGAAAACAGATTGAATCTCAATGTTTACAGTTGGCAGAGCAGATCAGATGTTTTCTTGCTTCTGAAGGTAGCATATTTTACAGGTTTTTTTTCTATTGCCCTGCTTTGGTTTGTCCTCCTTTGTTCCAGGTCACATACTCCTGTGCCTTTCTTTGTGCGGGTCTGGTGCCTGTCAGACTCTCCTCTGAGCTGTTATAACTCACTGGCAAGGCAGAAAAGTGACATCTTTCTTGTTAAGACAGGTTTCTGTTACTTTACTCAGTTAAACATACTCATGGAAAGGTCCAAAATCCACCACAGACAGCAGAAGGCATAGGACAAGCTGGAGACAGGAAGATGAGGGAGTTATAGGCAGAAGGGAACAGAAACTCACTTTTTGGGAGCAGTTCATATCACTTTACCTTATCTTACACTGAGGCATCTCAAAATTGGGAACTAGGTCTTCAAATCTAAACTCTTTGTAATATGTGAAGACAGACCTCTCCACATGATAATTCATCTCATAAGACAGATATCTAAGACAGGTTGTAGGAATAACCTTTTTAATGAGTTTCCGTGGTTTACAAGGGGATCTTGTAGATGAATAGTGTGTTCACATTATCTCTAAAATTAAGAGAGATAAATCTAATTTTCCCGGCTTTCAACATGTCTTAGAGTAGGATTTTGGATTCTTCCAAAATGTATTTTACGGGAGGCTGAGAGCACCCACATACTCAGTTACCACAGTTTAGCTGGTGAGTGGTCACTGGCTATCATCTGGTATCTCAGCAGCTTGGGGTCACTAGTCCATACCCTCAGCCTCATTTATACTTCCTTACCTGTAATCTATATCTATGCTAATGGCCCCTGATAATTTTCTCGTAACAGTTTTCATATGTGATAAAATACTGAGCACTTATTTCCAGGAAGGATATTGTATTTCAGATCCCTTGCTGGCAGTGTAAAGTAATTTCTGTATTTTAATAATTTCTTCAATAGATGGCAGTAGCTGCTTATTGGCTGATAAATGAACACAATTTGTAGTACACTATCTAAACATAAAGCATTAAAACTCATGTTCATAGATAGGTATTTAATGCATAACTGACACGTAGTTATGTATGTTGCAAGTGTGTCACCTGTTTTCCATATTTGAATGTGAAATCCTGTCTGAATATTTTCCTTTTGAGTCTGTTGGTTTGCTCAGAATTACATGATAGCAGAAAACTAATAAAATTATTATAGGGCTTCCAAAGGTTAAGGACAAATGTGCCTCAGAGCATGCTTAGTTCTGAAAGTGAGTTTTTCTACATGTGGAAGCTGTTGTGTGTTACCTTGAGTCGGTTCATTTTACAATGTCTTAAATCCAGATTAGAATGCTTTATCATAAATCATCTGTGCTTTTATGATCGGCGCTTGACTTATTACAAGTTTACTTGCACCAAAACCATTATGGATGATTTTACATTGTGAAACGTGTCATGTTGCAAGACTGTCAAAACCTGTCACTGTTTTTCTACCATGTTCTGCTGCTTCTAAGCTTTCTGTTCGTCCACGTTGCCTCTTCTGTCCTGGAGTCACAGTAGAGAGATGGCTAGTGTGCTGTTTAAACATTGATCTGAAGACTTTTACATGGTCATGCCTGATTCATGAGGAGTTCACAAACCACAGCTCTTGGTGCTTCATCCGCTGTTTCCATGGAAAGTTTGGTAGTATCTTGCTAACTATGTTGTGGCAGTTTTCAGTAACAAGAATGTCAGACATTGGATCTCATTAACCCTGATGGAGACATGGAGAACTAGAAGACCCTGGAAAACACTGAGAAATCAGCCTGAATCACAAGCAGAGGACAAAGCCCATGCATGGGACCAAATCCAATAAATAGAAATTGATACAGTGGAATACAACTTCAGCACAGATGGGCAGGGAGGTTTAAATAACTTAATGACACTAACACATTTTTATACCCTTTCTTTGTTTCATGGATTAAGTGCCTTTCCTACCACCTTGGCTGCACCCTGACTGCTGTTCAGCTGTGCTGCACACCACCTGTTACGACTTCCCTGTTTCTGTAAGTAGATACAAACAGAAACAGTGTCCCACTCTGTGTCCCTGGTCATGGTGGTTCTTCATCTCTTCACTTCTGCCTAATTGACGCATAATTCCCTGAAAAGGGTGATATCCAGGTGACTGTTTTAAAGAAAGATGTACACAGAAGAGAGACTCAGTGATATCTTGGAGAGGAGGAAAGAGCACACCTAACTCAGCTTCACACTAATGCAGTCATTATTTGCTTTACAATATTCACAGAAACAGCAAGCTTGTTAGTGTCATTCATTCCTCCAGGTTGGCAGGGCAACCACTCTTTATTGTGACGCTTCATATCATACCTGGGGAGTACCAATGCACGTGAGGAAGCAAACTTTCTGCTTTTTGCCTTCTCGCTCTAATGCCATGAAAAAGAAAGGGGAAAAAGATTGGGAGAGGGAAAGGATAGTGAATGATGTTGTAAAGGCCAACAACTTTCTTGGAATACATAGCAAAGTAGGCTTTTGAATGTATATAGTGTTACGAAAGCCTAGGCCAAGATTTTTATAAGAATAGTTTTGGGGTTTTTTTTGTATTGGTATGTGTAGAATAAAAAAAAGAGTTGACTTCTCACTGTTCTGGATCATGGGTCCTCCTTTTATTATCACCATCATCACATATTCAGTGACTCCAAAATAACATGGGAAGTCCAACCTCGTTACAAGAACCGTTTTGCAAACTATGCATGCAAAAATAACACTAAATGTGATAACACTTATTAAATCTGATTGAACTGTGATACAAATACACTGAGCCAAGAAGATGTAGCATTGCTAAGACATGTCCTTTGTGAAAACAGTGTATACTGATGAAAAGCTGACATTAGAGCCAGTGTATGAGTACAATACATCCCTCATTTTTTGAATTTGTATCATTCTACTGAATTCTCCTTTCTGACTTACCAAGCTTGCTTTTCTCCTACTGCCTTGTGCAAGATTCTTTCTTTCTTGATCTCCTGAGCTTCTGCAAAACACATCAAGCAGCAGTCAAAAGGAACATTTTTTTTCTGTAATTCCCATCTTTCAGTCTTTTAGATGTGCCACTGTATTATGTATTACTGTAGTTGAACTTTCCATATGCAGACGAAACACACAGCATGGAGAAACATTTTTCTCTGTTTATGAACATCGGAATATAGAATAAAAAACACAACAAACATTTGTACAATCAATAGCCTTCTCTGATTTAGAGAATACCAGTTATGTAAAACCGTTTGTAACAATCAAAATAGAAAAAAGATACAGCTTGGGTTGTTGTACTATTCTTGGATAGTTATGTCTCTATTATGACAGCCCTGATGTTTGAGCTACTTATATGCCAAATGAATTAGTAATCACCAGGATGGTAAAATAACCACCGTCACATGATTTTCTATCTTGAGGTCATTCTCATGTATGGGAGGTAATATCTGCAGCTACAGGACATACTAAGCAGAGAGTTCTAAGAAAGTGAGATCCTGTATTTCTGCTGCTATGTCATGTCCTTCGGCCCACTAGTGATTAGTATTTGCTGAGCCCAAAACCACTGCTTTACTTTGCAGATGACACTGATTCACAAGTTATCCTCCACTTTTATATGTTGGCAACAACTATCTCTGTTAATCACAATTAGCTCCAGACTGCCTGACTTGACTTTGAAAAAGATATAGGGTTATGAAACCTGGATAGTAGTAAGGCAAATAAAAAAGAAACTTGGCTAATGACTGGGGAGCTTCAAGGCTGAATGAAGTTGTAATGTAAGTATGGTTGGTCAGGCACACCAGGCAGTGGGAGTGCGCACAAACAACTTTGTACAACTGATGTCCGACATCAAAAAAATGAGTGGAATCTAGCGTAAATGGTCACAGACACATCACACGCATCACACACAGGCTCCATCCACTTCTGGTGAGCATGACAGAGGCAAGGTGGATTACTGATAAGCAATATCTTGTAATAAGTCATTTCCACATGGAGACTGCAATTGTAAAGACAAAGTCTGCTTTTGGACAAGTTAGATAGCTTTGTCTCCTGAACAGCCTCTTCACTCTCACACAGTTATCTTCCACATCCACAGCAAGCATAGATCACTCCTACTGTTTCAAACACAGTGCTGAAGATTCACTTCTCTGATCTCAAGAGAGGAGGTAGAAAACTTGTGCTGACCTGACCTAAAACTGAGTACCTTCTCAAAACAGGCTTATGAAATGCAAAAGCGGTTCTAGGCAAGACATGGCAAGTTGCCCAAGATGCCAAAATGATTTGCTGTGTCAAAGTCATATTTCTAGTGAAAGCTATATATTTCAAGTTGTTGCAAGACTGAAATTATGACGTGCCTTTGGCTTCTAGACTACAATTGAGTATGTCTGACCTTCCTGACTCTGATATTGTCAAGTTTCTGGAACACAAAGAGAACATAAACTTTGGTAGGTGCTGAGAAGTTTTCCACTGCCACAGCAGATTGACCTTTACCGGTTTATGTGAGTGTTTATCACATGTGCATGCACATCTTGATTTCCTGGCAGAGATGTTTAGAATACATGCAAACTTCGTTGGAGTACACTGCTTGACCTGGAGATTATAGTGTTTCTCTTGGTGTATAAATCCATGTATTTTGTGTAAATCACTTAGCTGCTAAGATAAGCAAGTAAGTTACTACTCCCGAGCAGGAGTAGTTGGCTCCTAGGAGCCAGCTAGCTCCTGTTCCTAGTTACAGCCTCTAAAATCTGTTTACAGACCTGTTTGTATGAACACTGCCTAGTCTTTTTTGGGCAAAATGAGCTGACTGAGCAGCATCTTATCATTCATACCTTTCATCCCATCTGAGCTTGTTTTACTATGAACTTTAGACTCTAATATGGAGCATGTGAACAAGTATACTGCTTCAGGGAAGACAGAGGTCCTTATATTCCAACGATTGGCTATGTGATAAACATTACTTAGTTTGAATCAGAATTAAAATTCGTGCCTTAGTGCAGAAATGCCATAAATGCAAAAATGCCATAAAAGCATTTCCTTATATAGTAATTCGAAGAATTAATTCTGGTTCTTTTTCTTTGCCCTTAAATCACTCTATGGCAGCTCCAGGAAGTTTAACGTTATTAAAAAATGGGTTATTTATGTCATTATGTGTATCCAACCAGCCCCAAGGTGTGGAAACTTAATGAACAGGCACTAGCAGCAAAAACCTTTACAAAGTTTTTCAGAGTTTTTGTCTAATATTTTTTCACATGAAGAAAGGACATACACACACCAGAGTGTTGCCGGGCATAACCAACAAATAATTATGGTCTGTAAGTGATTTGAAGGCAGTCAAGGACACCATGCTGAGTCTACATTCCCAATATTGTCTCCTGCTACTTACTATAGCATTTTTCAGCGTATGTAAGCAATCAGTATTGAAACTCATATATGTGCAAATTACAATGTTTACAGTCTACTGTCCACATACTGCCACATAGTTCTTTAGAAATACAGTCAGGCACATTCCATCTAGTGTGAAAGGTAGTGAAGACAGTGTTGTTCCTCCTTCATTGTCAAGAACTCTGGAGGTGCTTGTGTTTGAGACAGGAATCTGATAATTTCTATGCCAGAGCAGCTGTCTTGTTCCTATAGTCTTTGCAAATGGAACTGGAGCCTATCTAATCCCATCTTTTTCTTGACCACAGAGAATTCACTTGGGATATTTCATAGTTTAACATTGGCTTCCAGGACTGTGCTGTTCAGTTCGAATGCAGGTTCAACAGGTGTTACACAAGTGAAAGCTTGGCTGACAACAGTTGCAGACTTAATGAAATGACAGGTGGAACGAAGGAACTTTTGCCTCAGTAAAATAAGGTATTTCACTAATCAGTTAATATAACTGTGATGGCATGGTCTTCTGTCAGCAAACAAACAACTGAGACAGCTTTTGGGCAAACACTGACTCCTGAAAGGAACAGATTTGACAGGTATGAAGACAAGTCACTAAATTGTACCCTTTCAGATGAAAATTTCTGCCTTTTTTTTCTTACCAATAGAACAAAAGGTTGTTTTATTTAAAATTTTTTAAAGATGTTGAAATAGTTAAGTAATTCATTTAGTATGTGAAGTCAAAACCATCCAAGGACTTCTGCTTGATAATAGTGTTTTTCTTTAACTGTAAGTCTGACATATTCACAATGGTGCAACACAGATTAGAAGTACATTAAAGATTTCATCTCTCTGCATCTCTATGTGAATGTGAAATGTAAGATTTTGAATTTTATTTAATTATAAGCATAGTAATTCCAAAAACTATACAAGCTTAACAAAACTGACCAAACCTGATATCAGTTTTTTTTTCATGAGAACTTCGGATATTTCGACCTTTATTTTTTTCCATCCTTCAACAGGAGCCAAAGCCCTTTTCAGCATTCACTGCATAAAATGTGTGCTTTTGAATCAGAACATCTTAATTTGGTACTTGCTAGGCAGAAGAGATCCAGCAGCCCAGACTTCTCTCCTAGTAGAAACTTGTAATCCTAATGGAAACATTTCACCCACAATGGAACTTGATGGAAGTCACTGGAAATTTGTCAGTCAGCTGCAACTGGAAGGCATGAGGTTTGGAGAGGGGAGAACTGGTAAGTTTGGTATAAGCCATCTTTGCTAGATAAGGTTCTTCCCTACTATGCTGTCTTCTCATATGTTTCAGGAAGTTATCATTCCCATATACTAAAAGCCTTCTAAAATATACATATTAGTTCTATTTATCATGTGTGTTTAACTAGCTTAAAAAATAATGCATTTTAAAACTTTCTCATTAACTGCATTTCATCATTGCTAAGACTTCACAGACTAGCTTCTGCTGATGTACAATATTTTCTGCGGGTTTCAGTGCAAGCCATATGAATTGCTACAGGGTAGTCTTGAGACTACAGTATCTGTTGATTAAAATATTTAATTTGATATGTTCTTAATTTCTAGTATCAGGAATATAATTTGAGGTTTTCTACTAGGACAATTGGTAACACACTCAATATTTCAGACAGTAAAACCAAGACTGTCCCTGCTGCAGAGTTTAATACTTACAAAAGAGAAGATACATAAGTATCAATAACAGGAAACTGCTGCTGTGCAAACACTGTTATATCCTCTGCAATAATTAAGAAGTAGGAAATATTATTTTACTTATATGTGCGCACACAGACACATCCCCTTGTATGAGAGTTTAAATGTCCCTAGAAATCTTCCATTTTTGGCTCAGTTTGATTCAGTTACAAGCTTTGAATACCCCACCTAACTTGCGGGAAATCCTTTCTCTGTGTTTACAGACCATTTTTGTATGTGTGTGTGTGTTTACTTCATTCAAACTGAGAACAATGGTGTGTGTTTTTTTAATGCTTTTTATCTTTTGGAATTGTTGGAAATCCCACAGTTCTGCTGTCATTAGGTCACTTAGGTAGTTTAGCTTTTCCCAGTTGTGTGTACTGTACAAGAGTAACTGTGCTTTGATACTTAAACTCACACGTCAAAGGCATCTAGTTTTTAAAGCTGGCCGAAGTGTGGTGGCTTTTTAGAAAAGGTAAAAACAATTGGGTTTTTTAGACACAGCTTTTCAGCTGATATAACTTTACCAAAACACCTTCGCTTGCTTCCCCAAGGTGCATAGTAATGGCAGAGGGATGTGGTTTCAGGCCTTGCGTCTGATCACATGGTGTCCTGTGGCATGTCCTGTATCCTGTCACATGTCCTGCATTCAGTTAAATGGCAGGGACCTGCTTCTGCACTGACAGCACAGAACTGCCAGACCACAGGCATGGCCCTGTTACAGCCATCCCTCCCTAGGGCCTGTAGTTTCAGGAGCAATGGCTGGGACAGGGAGCAGGGCTGATTGTGGTCTCAGCTTATTTTTTGAGCTATTCAGTGAGTTTCGGCAGTCCGCTTTATCTTATTGTATCTTGATTTTCAAATTATAATGATTAAGAACCCTTTCAACAGCACATTAAAAAATTCCACATAAGATCTAAGTAAGAGTATCGTTCAGCTTTTCTTTTTGTAAAAACACGGAGTTTAAGTATCCTCATCTGACGTGGCAATCACAGATGCTCTTTATCGCAGGGACTTGTAGTTTATGCTGAATAAAATATAGGCTTAGGTAGAGACAGAAACATGTCACTGGGACACCTAGATTGTTTAATTGTTTTAATTGTTTTTTAATTGGACTGTAAACTCCAATGTATTATAACATCAATTTGGCTAAAAGTTCATGATGTGTTGTGTACAGATGGTGACTGGGAAATATTTCTATTCAGAACAGCTCAATATTGATAAAAGAATGTTTACAGGTCATGATATGCATATCACCTTGCAAGAAAGAATTTGTTCAGTATTTTAAAAATAGTTTATTGCAAGTAGTCATATGTGTAGTGCTAGAACCTAGCTCATGAGACACAACTCTAAATTATTTTTGATTTAGTTGTTGATGAGCAATACTATGCAATTTATCTAGGAAACGGAAAAGTGACCTTAGATACTTTCTAAACCATTAGTTCTTCAATGGTATTTTCTAGCAAAATCCAAAGAAATAGCTGGACAGCTAATGTGTAAGGGTGACCCATGTCTTTTGCTTGTAGCTCAGTTTAATGACAGGAGAAAAGCATCCTTCTGAGAGACAGGTTATACAGGTTATTTAAAATATAATATAGTGTAATGAACATAATACACGTTATTTTACTGCATTATAAAATAACTTAGTTAATGCTGCTAGTGGGTTTCTTAAACCTGACATGCTACCTACTTGAGTTATGCCTTTGTTTATGTGGTAGTGGTAGTGGCTGGGCAATCTTTTTCCTTTGTTGATTCTGTTCCCTTTATGCACAATATTATTGGGGTTTGTGTATGTCTTGACTGATTTTGATTCTGATCTGCTACAGCCATGTTATATTTCTTTGTTTGTAGCATTTCATGAGTGTGTCCAGTAGACTCAAATCTAGGTCTTGTGTAGTTTTGCACGTATGTATTCTGCTGGCTTTTCTGTTGTCTGCTCAATTTTTCATTACCAAGTCTGCAGCAATGCCAAACAGTAGTGAAGTAATCCTGTATTAGCCTAGCAACTCCACATGGAAATATTCTGTTATCTGCTGGTTGAAACTCTTTACACATCTGAAAATGATGATATTGATGGTCCAACTGGAAATCCATAGAGCTGAAAATCAAAACTGTAGATCTTTCCAGGATAATGCCCTCTGAAAAGAAACAAAGTACGTATTGGGGTTAGTTGGCTGTTCTGTGCATACTTCTTTGAATGTTCTTGGTGTGAATACCCACTAATATACCATAAGTTTCATATGCAGTAAAAAGAATAGCAGTTTTGAGCTTTCTGTGAGCTTTGCATGCTGCACATGATGCTTTTGCACCATGCAGCAGAGGGCTCTTTGTGCAACAGGGATTATCAAGATTTCTCTCCAGGGGCACTCAGTGAAATATACTTTGCTATATCTGCTATCAAAGGTTCCAAGTTTCTTTCAATGAGCAGTGAGCCCTTTTTCAGATTTTACTCAACAGTTCTCTCAGTTTTCGTGGTAGGGGGGCTGCTTAACGTCCCTATTCTGACTTGAGTTTCTCTGTTTGCTTCTCTGTTTATCAGTTTCTTGATTATAGTCTGTATTTCTCTTATTTCCATTGGGCTGATGGTTCATGTATTTCACAAAAATAAAGTGCTGAGTTAGTGGACTGTGAGAATTCCTTTGAAATGCTGTGCCCATCTACTTATCTGCTTTATCTCAATTATGAGTAAGTTGATGCTGAGTGAATAATTGGATATTCCCAACACATACATGCAACCTGACCTCTCTAGCATGTAGTGAGTCCCTGACTCCCTCAAGAGTATTTTAAATGTTTGGGTAATACTGCTTAAGACAGCAAGCAGAGATGAACTTGCAACATCATGCTTTCTATGGCACACTTAATAAATGACACATACTTCAGATAGACTTGCTCTGGTAATGGCGCATACAATGGAATCTTACTTTGACTGTAAAGCATATCCTTCTGTCCAAAGCCCGAAAGTTTGGATATGTCTCCATCACAGAGTGCAGTTTCACATAGCAAAGCTGGCACTAGTTCTGATTAAGCTGGTATGCCTACAGAGCTTAGTGCCATAGAGAGATACTAACCTTGCTTCTAAAGCAATATAATTACATCACCTCAGACTCCACTTTCAGTAAAATATCCAGCTCCGCAGTAAGTATAATTACACAGCAACAGAGCTCTACACTGAGGTGGCCACAATGCTGACCCCTTAGCTAGTTAGTTTTGAATTAGCGTAAGTATCTTGATAAGTCTCTACTCTGTGCTGCATAAAGGTATTCTTATACTGTAATGCTGATTTTATCACCTTGTTTTGTGGAATGTGTATAGCAGAGGTATATGGGATAAAAGGGTAAAACTTTTCTAACTAATCCAAGTCTGCTTGTATTTCAGACTTGAATTCAGATGTTTCCTGGAATGCATTTGAAAAGAAATGTGCTGCTTCATTTCACTGCTGATAAATTAGTAATTATTCTTTTTTCCCCACAAACAACATTGAGTCAGCTATCACAACCCTGGAAACGGCAGAGCCCACCTTAAATTTTTAAAGGTGAAACCTGTTATCTCCTCAGTGTTCAGCACAGGTCTGTTATCTGCTCTTTGCTCTGAAACAGTACGGTAGTTTTGCTATATTCAGACTGTATACAGCACTTAAGAGACACCAAGCATTGACCTTGACCTCTAGCCCTTACAGATACTTAAACTTTAAGGAGTCACCTGATGGACGGTAACAGAGGTGTTTTAGCCCATTTGCTTCTTTCTTAAAATTTTATTATCAATGCCTGAGGAGACACAATTGCTAAATATCTTTCTAACTGTCATACTTTATGTGCGTTCATTTAAAAAGATAGTGGAAACAATGGGTGCTTTGATGGTTATGTTTAACTGTGTTTCTCTGTGTTGAATGTTTATTTTGACAGTGATCTCCCATTACCAACAAAAGCTCCTTCCCTCTCATTTTCTCTACCCAAGCTCTTTATAATGAGCACAAAATTTTGCATTTTTTTTCCTGCTTTTTAGGAAAAAATTATCAGTATAGTCCTGGATTACCTGAAGCACATTACAAAATATACTGCCCAGGATCAACTTACATGCTATGGACATTTGTTGTAAAAGAAAACTAAGCGAAGTTTATGCTAGTCCAAGTTTACATGGTATTTTTTTAATGCAAAAATTATGTAGCCGTGATGTGTGATAATAAAATCAATAACAACACAGCGTCTTATTTCAGTAATAAGCTTTTCCTACAACAGAAAGTTCAGTAATAATAAACTTTCATGAAGAGTGTGTGCATGTGGAAACTGGTGTCATGTTGCAGCTGAGACCTTTGTCTCCCTGCTCTCAACTGAGGAAAGAGGAAGTGGGATCTCTCCTTTTGAGTGACAAAGAAATATTAATTTGGCTTACTGTAATACAAAACCTTATTTAGCTATACAAGCAGACTGCAAACACAGTAACTGTTCTGCAGAGACTAGTATTATATCAAGAAAGAGCGTGTTCTAATGCAAATTTCTCATTTCTTTAACTTCTGTGCTTGAGAATTTATAAAATACAGTCACTTGCAGAATGGCTTACAGTCATTAAGAATAGGCACGATTTGAGCGTAGCTCTTCTGGAATAGTGTTACACATAATTGTTGAAGTATTTTGGTTAAAATCCTGTATTATCATCTACATCTAATATATAGAGCAGTGTAAGTATTATGTTCACCAACACCAATTGCTAATGAGAAGAAAAATGAATTAAATTACTCATTAGACTACATATTGCTAAACTCAGTTTCTAAAGAAAGCTGAAATAAGTGTCAAACTTGTTAGACAAATTTAAGATGACAAATTATTTGCTCTCAAACAATTTCAGTTCAAAATTCAGTCAAGCTAGTGTGGAATATGCTTGATTATGCTAAAGAGTAAATACAGGTTGTCAGAAAAGAGGAAGAATATCTGCTGAAGTTCAATTTCTAAAAATGATTTCCAGAACTTTTTTTTTTTATGTTGTTGTTGTTGTTGACAAATAATTTTCAAGTCTGAAATAGAGAAGCCTGCAGACCTTTCTTTGAGTAGCCCTACTGTTGCCAGCAGAATAATGATCACAAAATTTTAGGATGAGTGTCACTGTTCACTCAACTCCTGCTCAGATTTTGGCTAAGCCAGCTCATGTTAAGTCCTGATGTACACTGGGAGCAGAACCATTAGCTCAAAGCAAGGGCAACAAGTATACAGGATATGATTGCCAGAAATGGCTAAAGATCATTATGCAACCAAAATCACCTACAGCTTGCAGTTTCCTATGGCCATAGTCCTTGCATTAGCAATTGTCTGGTGGTTTCTTCAGAATCCATTAAAAAATTGATGGAAATACACCGAACTTCCAAGCCAGAAGATACAGATACATTGGCTTACCCAAAAAGTTTTTGAGGTGGATCCAACATCAACTGGACTCCCAAGGCTTTCATGCTTCCCGGTAGGATACACGGGATGCCTGCATCGTGACAGAAGAGAAACAATGAGCACTGTCACTGTCAGCTAAGTAACAATTTTGTACATAGGTGCATGAGTTAAAGTTACAAGCTGCAATTTATGAATTAGAGAATTTGTGAGTTAGAAACCTCAGGAATTACCATAGAATCATAGAATGCTTTGAGTAGAAAGGCGCCTTAAAGATTATCTAGTTCCAACCCCCCTGCCATGGGCAGGGACACCTTCCACCAGACCAGGTTGCTCAAAGCCCCATCCAGTCTGGCCTTGAACACTTACAGGGACAGGGCATCTGCAACCTCTCTGGGCAGCTTGTTCCAGTGCCTCACCACCCTCATGGTAAATAATTTCTTCCTTTAGATACTGGAAGGCTGCTGGAAGGTCTCCCTGGAGTCTTCTCTTCTCCAGGCTGAACAACCCCAACTTTCTCAGCCTGTCTTCATAGGAGAGGTGCTCCAGCCTTCTGATCATCTTCAAAGCCCTTCTCTGGACCTTCTCCAGTGGGTCCACGTCCTTCTTACGCTAGGGGCCCCAGAGCTGGTTGCAGTGCTCCAGATGAGGTCTCACCAGAGCAGAGTAGAGGGGCAGAATCACCTCCTTCAACCTGCTGGTCACATTTCTTTTGATGCAGCCCAGGATACAGTTGGCTTTCTGGGTTTGAAGCGCACATTGCCTGGTCATGTTGAGTTTCTCATCAATCAACACCCCCAAGTCCTTTTCTCCTCAAGGCTGCTCTCAATCTATTCTCCGCTCAGCCTGTATTTGAACTTGAGGTTGCCCCGACATGGGCAGGACCTTGCACTTGGCCTTGTTGAACTTCATTATGTTCTCATAGGCCCACCTGTCCAGTCTATCAATGTATCTCTGGATGGCATCCCTTCACTCCAGTGTGTCAACTGCACCACACAGCTTGGTGTCATCAGCAAAACTGCTAAGGGTGCACTCAATCCCCCTGTTCATGTCACCAGCAAAGATATTAAACAATGCTGGTCCCAATACCAACCCCTGAGGAATGCCACTCATCACTGGTCTCCACTTGGACACTGAGATGTTGACTGCAACTCTTTGAGAGCAACCATCCACCAATTCCTTATCTACTAAGTGGTCCATCTGTCCAGTCCATGTCTCTCCAATTTAGAGACAGGGATGCCATGCAGAACAGTGTCAAATGCTTTGCACAAGTCCAGGTAGATGATGTCAGTTGAACTTCCCTTATCCACCAGTGCTGTAACCCTGTCGTGGAAGGCCACCAAATTTTTCAGGCACAATTTGTCCTCAGTGAAGCCACGTTGGCCATCACTGTCACCAGTCACCTCCTTGTTTTCCCTGTGCCTTAGCGTAGTTTGCAGGAGGATCTGCTCCATGATCTTGGCATGCACAGAGGTAAGGCTGAGTGGCTTGTAGTTCCCCAGGTCTTCCTTTTTAAAAAATGAGGGGTATGTTTGCTCTTTTCCAGTCAGTAGGAACTTCACCAGACTGTCATGACTTCTCAAATATGATGGATAGTGCCTTAGCAACTTTATCAGCCAATTCTCTCAGGACCTGTGGATGCACTTCATCAGGTCCTATGGACTTATGCACCTTCATGCTCCTTAGATGGTCTCGAACCTGATCTTCTTCTACAGTGGGTGGTTCTTCATTCTCGCAGTCCCTGCCATTGCTTCCTGTGACTTGGGCGGTATGGCTAGAGCACTTGCCAATGAAGACTAAGGCAAAAAAGTTGTTGAGTACCTCAGCCTTCTCTGTATCACACGTAAAGAGGTCTCCTGTTTCCTTCTGGAAAAGGCTACATTTTCCCTAGTCTTCCTTTTATCATCAATGTGCCTATAGAAGCTTTTCTTGTTGTCCTTGATGTCCCTGGCCAGATTTTAATTCTATCAGGGCTCTAGCTTTCCTAACTTGCTCCCTGGCTGCTTGGACAATTTATCTGTATTCCTTCCAAGCTACTTGCCATTGCTTTCACATTCTGTAGGCTTTCTTTTTGTGTTAGAGTTTGTCCAGGAGCTCCTTGTTCATCCATGCACGCGTCCTGCCATTTTTGCCTGAGTTTTTTGTTGAATGCTTTGCTCCTGAACTTGGAGGAGGTGTTCCTTGAATATTAACCAGCTCTCTTGGGCCCCTCTTCCCTCCAGGGTTTTATCCCATGGTGCTCTACTAAGCAGGTCACTAAACAGACCAAAGTCTGCTCTCCTGAAGTTCAAGGTAGTGAGCTTGATGTGCACTTTCCTCGCTGCCCTAAGGATCTTCAGCTCCACCATTTCATGGTCGCTGCAGGCAAGGCTGCCCTTGAGCTTCACATTCCCCCCCACCAGACCCTCTTTGTTGGTGAGAACAAGGTCCAGCATAGCACCTCTCCTCATTGGCTTCTCTGTCACTTAGAGAAGGAAGTTATTGTCATAAACACATTCCAGGAAACTCCTGGATTGCTTATGTCCTGCTCTGTTATCCTAGAGCTATCAGAGTGGTTGAAGTCCCCCATGAGGACCAGTGCTTGTGAAAGTGGGGCTGCTCCTATGTGTCTATAGATGGCCTCATCAATTTGGCCTTCCTGGTCAGGTGGCCTGGAGCAAACTCTCCCTCTAATGTCACTGACACATAAGCTCTCCATCAGCTGCTCATCCATCCCCAGGCAGAGCTCCATGCACTCCAGCCAGGCACTGACATAGAGGGCAACAACCCCTCCTCGTCTCATCTGCCTGTCCTTCCTAAAGAGCCCATACTCTTCCATTCGAACACTCCAGTCGTAGGAGTCATCCCACCATGTCTCTGTGCTGCCAATAAGATCACAAGTCCTGCAAACATGCGCACATCTCTAACACCTCTTATTTATTCTCTATACTACCTGTGTTTGCATAGAGGCATTGAAGTTGGGCCCCTGATGAAGGTGACTTACTGGCTGGAGTGGCTGGAATTCCTTTGTGCTGCTCTTCAGGTGCTCTCCTGATGACTTGTGACCCTTATCCAGGCCCTGGGCATCTGTTGCTGGCACTGACATCAAACTGATAGGAGTGGGATGGATTGAGGTTTCCCTCTCCCAGCAAGTTTAGTTTAAAGCCCACTTCACCAGCTTGGTAAGCCTGTGATTGAAGATGCTCTTCCTCTTCTCTGACAGAGAAACCCCATCAGCTCCCAGCAGACCAAGTTTCTCAAAGAGAGTCCCATGTTCTAAGTAGCCAAACCTCTGGCTGTGGGATCAGACCTGTAACCATTTATTGACTCACCAGAGTGGTGAATTAGTGAATTCATGGGTTAGACTAGTCTGTACAAAGGGGATATTTGTTAGTTTTCTTTCCTACTGTGCTCATAAAATAAAGTTTAATTTACAGAGTACATCATCCTGTACATTTGAGAGATCCAAACAGACAGTGAGAGATGAGCCAAGGAGAACACTAGGACATTTAGCCTCACTTTAGAAAAATCACTACCAAATGGGGAAGAGACAGATGTTACAGAGGGTTGTAAATTTATGTTGAAATGTGCTATTTGAACCTGACAGAGCCCCACTGGGTACTGGTGTGATACTTGTGTCCTGATACAACAGATAGCTAGGCAAAACTATACAGAGCACCACTGTTTCCATTAGTGGAATTACAGGTCAAATTCCCAAGTTCTAGGTTAATCACGTTAGGGATAACATGGCTGGTAAGTTAGAAACAGAAATTCAGCAAAGAATTTTTTATAGTGTTCTTATCTTTAAAACACTTAGATATTAGAGATGCACCTTATTCTAGTCTGATTTCACCTTCTGTGAGAGCCCAGATTCTCAGCATCATAGACTAGGCAAAGGTGTCTTGCCTGGGAGACATTCCTTCCTTTATTACCACTTTAATTTGGCATCCCACTGTTTTTCAAGTGTCGTCCTTCATGGACACACCAAGCTTCCTTGCATGTTAGTTGTTGCAGGCAACCTAATACATATGTTCAGCATAAAATGCAAACTGGTATTTATAATTTTACTCAGTTTTTTTTCTCCCTCTGTGCTTTTCTATAAGAGAAAAGCATTAAAGCCGTACAACAATAGGTTGGATTTTGATTTCTGCTCATCTCAAGACAGCAAATCAACAAAGAAAATGCTGCCTTTTTTGAGTTTGAACGGTGATCTGATGATTTGCCTAATGGAAGAATCTTGTTTTTAAGGTTACCAGTCCATTGTGTGCTATCAGATCAGGCAAAGTAATATTACTTCCTGTCACATACCAGGTCTGGTATGGGGAAAGGATTTAGGTGATTATAGGAAGAGAATTAAATGGAATAACATCCCGCTCATGCAGCTGTGCTTTTCGGTAGCTAGATTTAGACCTGAAGGGACTTTGAAACCAAAATACGGAGTATTTTGCACTTATTCTGGTCACTGATATGAACATAATTAAGATATTGTGCATGAATATCAATGGTAATGTATCATGCATTCAGAAAGGGGTCATGTCCCTGTGTTTCACTTTAGAAATTTAGAAATTCAAAAGTTTCAGAACTAGTTCGACTGAGGGTGCATTTGTCCAGAATAGCCCTACCCCAGGAATGCTCAAGCTCATAAGTTCTCCCACTTCAGCTGAGTTAGTAAACTCTTGAAAATAAAACCCAAAAGATGGCCTTCCTCAGTTTTTGTCAATGGAGATCAACAGTCTGCAGAAAAACAGAACAATCATCAAAAGGTTCTAACTTACTTAATTATAAAGCCTGTCTTCACCTATTGGCTACTGTTCACTTTATTAACTATTGAATGCCATAATTGTACTAGTTATCCAGTTGCAATGAAGCCTGTATGATAGATAAGACAGAGGTTTCAATCAGACTAAAATGTATTTTGTATTGGTACAAGTATATACATACGCGCGCACACACACACATAAATATAAAGCAAAACAACATCAGCTTTTATTCATTCCAGTTAGTTCCCTTCTGCTATGCCTTTTACAGATTTAGAAGGAAATTAAACTATAATATTATACCACTTAGTTCTCCATGTGTTGTTAGGTGGAAGTCTTAACACATCCTGCTACACTATACTTAAGATTTCATGCCCACACTTCTTTATTTAGCTCACCAGCTATCTTCAAGAGCCAAAGGACTGTGTAAGGTAAGAAAAAAAAAAGGATCAGTAAAAAGAAAGCCTAAAGCCTTATATACAATTGTAATAGTGAGCCAATATCTTGCTTCTTGAAGGGAGCTACACCTAGATGGGACAAGATCAGTATCCACGAATTTAAAAAATTAGCTGGGGTTCAAATATGTTCCCTAAATATAACATGTACTGGGACGAAGCCTAGAAGCAATGGGAATTTTAGATCCCATTTTATTTGGACCAAATTTTCTCCAGGAACACATTCTGCAAGTCTGTAATGGAGCCGAGATCTGAATTAGTATAGAGGAGAGTTCAAGAGAGTGAGAAATTCTAAAACTACTGGCAGATTATGAGTTCCAACAGAACTTACAGTAATAGGAACAAGCTGGAGAAACCAGTTCTTTAGCTTAGTTTGACCCTGTCAAGCAGCAAAAAATGTGATAGAGAGGGAGCCTAAGGTCAGCTTTTTCTTCAAGCAAATAGGAAATAATTGTTCACCTGTAAGGCTTATTACCCTAAAACTTTATCCAGTCTGGTACAGGAGCACAGTACGGAAATCATAGTTTGTTCTCACTCCTTCAAATAAGTTTAATGCTCTACCTTAAAGATAGCAAAGCATGTGGGCTATTGCAAATTAAAAAACACAATGAAGACAAAGTACTTCAGGTTTGATAGAATCTGAAGCACATATACTACACATATACTGCCTTTTCGATAAAAATGAAGCAATTTTTTCTTCATTACATTCTTTGTCCAGGAGAATTACTTTCAATGTGGAAACCAAGCAAGGAAGAAAGCACACAAAAACTACATGGAAAGCAAATTTCTAGATGGTACGTCTGGCTAAGGTTGAAAAAAATCTTAATTAAAGCAAGACACTTAGGATTCAAACTATTTCATATGTTCTAGTGGAGTCTGCAATGTTTTATAACCTTCCTCTGTTATTTTTCAATAATTATATTTTCCTAGGGTTTTACAAACTATTTTAATTATTTTTACATATAATTAAAATTAAGTCCACATACGAACTCTTCCTTTTAAGGTTATTTGTATGAAATAATTAAAGCAAGCAGAATAAGTATGTTTTTCTTCCCTCCAGGCCTTGTTTGGTCACTCTTTTGCATCAGCAAATACTGCCTTCTATTCCTTTCCCTACAACTAGGTTAAAAAATGAATTAGAAAGAAGCAGTAAATCTAATCCATATACAGCACCAAAAGGAAAGGTCTTGTGGAGGCCAGAATTTCTACATCAATTCAGTCATAGATTCAGTTCTCCGGTGACTTATGTGGACTAGGCACTTTAATAAGGAATTGGGGAAAAATAACCCGCTCATACACAGTTTCTTTTCTTTTTCTGTGCAGGCTACCTACCATGTCAACATTCACAAGCATCTCAGAGCATGGAGGCAGACAGAAAACATGGAGGAGAAACAGTCTAAGCCTTACTTCAGACATGCCTCAAGATGATGGCCAACACTGTTGATTGTACTGGTAGTAAATTATTACCGCCTTGAAGCAATGAGGAAGCGATATATATGGATTGCCTCTGAGGTGTGTCTCTGGGACATAGTGCCTCCTGTGAGTTCCACTCCCATAATGAAGGTTGAACACCAACCTTTGCTTAGGGCTGTGCCCAAAGGTATAGTCTACTTTTCGGAAGCAGATTCAGGCTTTTATTTCTGGCCTTAACTCAGTGCAGTCAGCCAAGATACTGAGTGGGGGAGAGTGTATCAATGTTGTAGTAGTTCTAGGCAAAGGCTGACCAGGATTCAGATACTTGTACTTGTTTGTGGGGTCCAGTGCCATAAAGATGCAGGCAACGTTTAGTTTCACTGCATATTTTTGTTACTGCTTTTGCTTTCCCATGGCTGGCTGAGCTTTGAATCTCAATGAGGCAGATAAACAATGCAAAATTATAATGAGTAGAATGACTGCAGAAAACTTGCAGGTTATAAGACTTATTCTCTATGGGATTGTATATTCACTGAAGCATTCATGATTTGGTGATTGTCTTTGTATACCACTTTGCTTCCTGTATGTGTAAGGTTGTGAAGACTAAATATATTTTTTTCTATCCAGACTTTTCCAATATTCTCTCAGATTTGAACTTGGCTGCTAATGTGCACGTAGTAATATATCTCAGGGCCATTATATAGTGCTGTTTTTTACTATATCACATATGTGGGAAATGCTTCTAGGAGTGTTTGATTGACTCTATGTGGCCAAATAAAGCTCTAAAAAAACCTGTGAATACATTCTACCAGTGCTATTTGTTACTTAGTGTATTCAGTAAATATTACTTGTTTGCCATAATTTTCTACAGGACTTCTGTGGTGCATTTCTACATGATACGAATTTTACAGTACAAAATACGTCTGCCTTCAACTAGGAAGCATGTATAGGCTTCTCACTTGCCTCAAAACTCATTTCATCCTGCTAATTATGTATTTCAAGGCTACTGGATGGCTTGGGGCAGTCATTAGAAAGTCCTACATCTTGTTATCTGCAGTATCACTAGCAGTTTGCTGGACATCCCAAGTTCACTGGAAGCATTAGTATGACGGCCAACACCTCATGAAATACCTATATTTTTCAGTATGCATATCTCCACCAGGCTAAGTTGTTAAACTTTGAGGCACATTGTATGTCTTTTTCTTGAGAAAGCAGGGTGGAGAGGGTTTCAGATAATGTCACGTCTTCCGGTATTAACAATTGAGGAACGTACAGAATACAAATAGATATGACTAATACTGAAATGAGCAGCACAGAGCTTTCCAGAAGTGGTTATTAAGCCTCCACACATGCATATTACTTTAGCTGGCTTATTCAGAGAGATTCCCAGGTAAGAGCCAAAGGTCACAAAATGTCCTTTTGCTCTCTCTGGTTAATAATAGCCTATGGCCAATAGAACTCTTGGGTTCATCAGAAATATCGATGTTCCTGTGTCCTGAAATACAGAAGGTAATGAAGTGTTAAACAATTATGCACAGTGGTAGGTGATAATCTAAGAAGAGAGACATGTTCCTGATGGGTTAATATTCATACACTAGTCTATTACAGCAGCTGGAGAGTAATTTCCTTTTCTTTTGTCTTGGCTATGGTTACTAATATCCACATTTTTCCTGGTCTGTCTCACTTTGATGTCAAAATAATTATTAAACAACTAAGTACCCCCATTTGGCAAATGCTTTTCATAGGAAGTCTGTCTGCAAATGTAAATGGATGAGAGTGAATGACAAATAAGTATACCTTGTACCAGTTCGTGCAGATTCGCTAAAGTGCCAGCAGAAGCCCTCACAGAAAGAAACTGTTAATTATCTGTTAATAATCCCGTCACAAGGAAGAGTGTGTGTCTGATACTGTGAGTATTTTTTTAAGTGACCCGTTCCACAGCAGCTTTCATAACAGTCAAATGTGGTTTAACAACAAAGACACCACAGTTTAGTGTTCTCCTTTTGTAAATTACTAATTACTAACACATACTGAAAGAAAGTATTGCATCTACCAATCTTTATGAACTTTAAGAAGCGCAGTTATGTGTTTTGTCTGGTTTATGTAGAAACAATGCATTGAAGTGTTTTTCCCCCTGGATGTAGTATAAAGACAACCATATATGTTCCATATAAGTGATTCCCACTTGCTCGTTAATGAGCAAGAATTCACAGAAATAAGGCACACAGGCAGTAGAAGTGAAATACAGAACAAGGCCTGAATAAATAGACACTCTGCTTGTACCACAGAGTGCAGTTCTGCTGTCTGCACCAAACATTGCTGGAAGCAGGTGTGTTGATGAGCACAGTGCAGGAACACAGTGAGAATTCTGAATGGCATTAGCTGATATTGTTTCTTGGCCTTGCAAGCCAGAAAATGGCAGCAGCAGCAGCAGCCCTGGAGCAGTGCAAGGTGAAGGCTGAGGGTACAAAACTGATCCCAGTGAGATGCAGAACATTGGCAGTTTGGTTTTTTTAATTTTTCTTTTTGCAAATGTATAGGAAAAACAGTCACTGGCTTTCCTGTGTATCTGTTCTACAGTTTGAGAAAATACTTCTCCCTCCTAGCTACATATTTCCCCAGTATTTCCTACAAATGTCAGGACACTTTTACACTCTTAGTTTAAGGTAAAGGTTTGAGTGTACATGAACACTGAGACCAATGAGCTTTAAATCATCCAAGCTTATTGGAGCTGAATGACTTCGTTTGAAGTTATTTCAATCAAAATCTCAGTCCAATTAGAATATTTCCATAATATCCATCTAAAGTAGACCATATATGCATCCGCCTTTCTTCAGTGGCAGTAATTTCTTTATCTACTGTTATGGTTCAAAATTCTGACTTGACTATACCCTGAGATGAGTAGAAGGGCACCAGAGTTTCAGGAGCAACAAAGTCTGCCTCTCAAAAACCAAAAACGTATTACAGGCTTTGCCTCAGGAAATTTAAGCTAGTTTTAAAATGAGAAGCCAGTAGACTGAAATGAATAGGTGAACAGTGACTAGCATGTATCTGTACTTAGTATTGTTTATACTATAAGACCCTTTCTATTTGATCAATGAGTAATAGGAGTGATAGTATTAATTTTCTAATGTTATTGTTTATATTGCAATTTTAAGTCTCAAAAATGTTAACAATCATATTAAATTCTTCCTTTTGTTGCCTTGATCCTTTTATTATTAGTGCTGTCATGTTGTTCAAGAAAGCAGGAATGTTCTGATCTAGAAATGCTTTACTCGGGTTATTTTTTCTGTTCAAAACCATCTAACTGACAAGATCAGATTGTTGGATGGTCGTAATACTCAGGTATGCAATTTGAACTATTCTGGGAGTGGTAGCTAAAAGGAGTTTGAATAACAAGCCCTCATGGCTATGACTAAACCAGCTGAGAAATCAAAAATAAAAGTAAATTCTTCACAAAATTCAACTGAGTGTGCTAATGGGATAGCTGAGTTGCTATCATTAATAGCTGTTTTTAATGGGCCCCTGAGCCGCCCTACATATGAACTACAGCTGTTGAAAATGTGGTCAGCAGAGCCGGATTGCCTAACGCAAACAAAAGCAATGAGTTCCAGCTTTTGACAGCGGTGCAAATTCCTTTACAGTGTGTATCACGGGGGAAGTAGAGGTTCTGCAGTGTCACTTCAGAACTGTGAAAGGATGTAGAATACCATAGACAGGATGGCTATGATATAATAGCTGATAAGAAATCAAGGACTGGAAAATTCAGTCAGAAGCCATTTTCCTACAGCACACAGCAACATGAAGATCCACCTCCTTAAAACTCATGAAGCTAAAATTAATATAAAAAGGCAGAATCAAAGCTGTATGTATTGACTCTTGAAGCAGACTTACCTTGCAGGAGAATACTAGTAGTAGTATACTAGTTTTCCTACCAGTAGAATCCTAGCTTTATCTTAACGTATCTTGCCTTCACCTTAAAAAGAAAGTGTGTGATTTCTTGGGCCCTAAAAGAGTTTGCTGCAATGGCATGGTTCATCAAATCTGCAGAGATATGCACCTCCTCTTTTTCATGCATTAGAAAGTAAAAATTCACACACAAAAAAAGTAGAATTTTGGTTAGTTCTTTCACCTGTCAAAGTCTGATAACATTACATGCTCCTTCAACTGTAGAACTGTATAACTGGACAACAGTCAGAATTCTTACAGTGAAAGTGAAGGAACGGCAAAAAATATTTATTCCTGTTGTTCTTAGCTTCAGCCTCTAATGTTACAGAATCTACCATCGCTGACCTACTATGAGGCAAGAGCTTCATTCCAGATAGGAGAATCAATATAGATCTCATAAAGAGCACTGGTTCCCAGTAAGACAAAATTATGAAGAAGCATTGAGACATGAAGTGTATGCCAGAACCATGGCCCTGAGCCCAGCTTGCTACATACATCTCTTCCTATTTCAGGGCATTTCTTTGCTGTTCCATGTAAAAATAACTCATCGAGAGTCTCACTGTGCTCTTCTTTCGTCCCATGCTCACCATGTCCCTGTTTTTCACCTCAGGTGTTTCTGATTTTCTTCATTACTCACAGTACTTATACTGTGGCTTCCCTTAATACCTAAATGTGGCATCTCTGGCTTTCCCTCATTTGTATCTTCTGTCATTATTAGAAGTTCTGTAAATGAGTGTCCTGTGATTACACCTTGACAGTGAAAGCTGGGACCATTGATGCTAAGAACTTAACTTTTCCTAGAACTTGGGAAGTGAGAAAGTAATAAAAAATATATTCAGTTAATCACATATATCCAGGCTGCCACAACCAGAAATGACAGGATGGCTTGCTAACTCTTATTATACATATTGTGCAGTTTTTTTCATTGCTAAATAATGATATTTTGGTAATTTCTGCATCCATATTGCAGGTAGTCACCATGCCCTATGGTTGTTCAGTGTTTGAGGAGATGAAAAAGAAGAATAAACTTACATCATAGGTAGAGATGAACATACAGTGTTCTCTTTTCCACAGCATCAGGAAGCATGCTGCCACAGCATGGATTTCCTAGGATCTCTTGGGGAAATTTTACATACATTTCTTACACCCTGGCACATCCTCTTCACACTACAGTTACTAACAACCTTTCCATGAAACAAAAATTTGCCAGAAAATATTGTCTTCTTGACCCAGAACATCAATACTTTTTCGTTTCTTTGTCACTGAAAGTTCTGGTAGTCTAATCTCCCTCTCCACACTGGGGATCCTGAAGCATTATGGATCTGTGTTTCTGGAGTGTTTCATGGATCTGTGGCTTCTGGGCAGCCTGCAGACTGAGTCTACCCCAAGGGCAGGTGTTGATTGCCACTCAGGTTGCTGCAGTTGTCCGGAGAAATTGTCATTCCTGTCAATTCTGATTAATAATTTGTGAGAAGAATACTGATAGCTACATGAACTTTAAATTCCCTGAGCAGCTGCAGGGCACCTGGGGCACTTTCCTTAGAATTTCAAGTTATGAAAATATAACTAACTAAATAAAATGTCGGATCTTTTCAGACCAAAAGTAAACAAGAGTAAGCAAACCTTGCTTTTCAGTGAACTTGACAGCTCCTTGTACTTCACACCTCCTTCAGCACAGGCCGCATTTTAGTAGACATAGTCTAGACATCAACATTTTGACATTAACTCGGTCTCTGATATGCTAAACCTTAGCTCACTTCTTTCTTAATATGTTACAGTACCAGAATAACAAGTTGTACCTGAATAGAGACGGGTTGTAAATAGAAAGAATTATGGGATGTGTGTTAGGGGATTAACTTTCTGAACTAATACAATGTAGGTTTGTTTTCCAAACATTTCTGTTCCTATTGTTTGGTGTCATGTCATTTATTGTCCTGTGTATTGCAATTAATATCAGGAAAATGTTTTCTACTATACCCAGTGGAACCATACTAAAACACTTTGATTATTAATCAATTATGATTACCAAAAATTAGCTCAATACAGAGCAATCAGCATCAGACTGATTTAGCCCGCTCACCCAGTGTTTACAAACAAACTAGTGAAAACAGAAATGGAACGAGGGTCGCAGTCAGGTGTTGCTTTGTATCAGAATCTACCTTATTAATAGATCAGTACTGAAAAGCCAACACTCATGGCAGGAAAAAAAATAGAAAACAGTACTGCTTTCAAATTATTTTTTAGGGGAAATTATTTCAGCCCTAATAGTAAATCAACTCAGAGAGTAAAGACAATGATTACTTTGCATATGATAACAATTTTCATCTTTGTTATTTATAGCTAAATACAACATGAATAATTTTTAAAGCAAACTCAATGACAACCATAATTTCAAGAGCACTAAACTGCTTACTAGGGAATGTTTTACTTGAAAAAAATTGCTGAGTGATGAAAATATTAAAATATTGACCTACTCATTTGGAATGATTTAGAATTAAATGATTTGTTTTGAATGGTAATTTTCATTTTGCACTTGGTTTACTGTATGCAAAAAACTGAGGCTAAGTAATTTGGAAAATAAATTGTTAAGGTCTTTTTTTCCAGAGTGAAGGATTTCAGGTTTATTGGAAGTAAGTGTGTTTTCCTTCAAATTTTTGTGTGATCTTTTCTTGTGATTTCATCCAAACTAATATATTTCTTTTTTGTTTCAATTCTAGTTACGTAACCACTGCTCTAGTAGAGAAGCCAATAAAAATTAAAATTATAAGACACAAGTATGTTTGCTGCAGCTGAATTTCATAAGTTTTATCAGGCCACAAACAGCAGTCAGGCTGAAAAAAATGTAGCACTTTTGAGTTTGAACACAGGACAGGTCGAATTAGGCTTCTGAACTAACCTCACATTTTTAGTTTTGGTTTATGGTGATCACAATATTGTTACGAATTTAGGAAAATCCTGATCAGAGTGGGTTTAATTTGTTGTGAATTATAAAGGTCTGGGCTTGAAATTTCATTAATGACAGTAACATAGAATGTGTTTAATGAAATAATCAGACAGGTAATGTGTTCCCTGCCAACAGTGCTTTGTATGTACCGAAGTTGTGACCATGTAATATAAAATGGAAACTTCCAAGCTGGTAGCTGGATGTTGTGATGCTATATGGCTTTAGAGAAAGTGTCTTCTGTTGCTCCCAGTAAGTCTGTGACAGATTCAATTAAATGAACCAATAAGTCTGTTCCTTATACTCAAGATCTTATATGCAAATGCCATGATCATGCCGAAGTGCGGACGTGAACAAACATAAAACATTGCTCAATGATGTGCATCATATAGCAATAATGTCATTTTGTTTCTCCAAACAACATAGTGTTTGTATTGTAACCTCTAGTTCATATTTATAAAATAAGGTTATCTTTCCTTAAAAACTCTAATTTTGGCTGAGCTTTTGAGGTTATTTCCTTAACTATGCTAAATGAACTGATTTCATGTAGCCCTCTTGGCGATTTCAAATTCCTGCAACTTATACTAACCTATTCATGTGTGATTTTTAAATGTTGGATCTTTTGCTTGTTCTGCTGTGTTTGTTTCTTTGTTTTTGTTTTGTGGGATGTTTGTTTGTGGGGGGTTTGTTTGGTTTTGTTTTTCTTTAGCTATTGGAATTAAGTAACTAAAAGCAAAAGCAAACATTTGTTAACAGTTGGATTTAAATAATTGTTTTTCCTTTTCTGTTTCCAGTTTCTCGTTATGTCAATATTTCATTTGTTCTGTAGTCCTCATAGAATTTGCCAATGTATAGCTATACTGTATGTTTAAAAAGCACAGCAAAGCCCTCTCTTGAGTGTATTCAGTGCCAATTAAAAACAAACAAAATTTTATATTCCCAGGCAAAATATTACCTACTTCCACAAGTAAAAAAAATACTGCTGCCTGCTTTCCCAGAATCTCAAGTGCAGAATAACCATTTGCTTTCCTGCCATGACGTATCAATCCGCTTTAAAAAACATATTTTCTGCAGAAAGTATTTTAATTATCATGTTGGAATGTCATATATTTTCAATACAAAATCAAGTGTAATAAAGTAAATCTTCTAGGGAAAAAGACACCACAGTAAAGTTAAGGTCTGTAGTAGTTTTTTTCTTTCAAATGGAATCTTGTGTTTTCTGCTAAAACATTTCACATATGCCAGATAACAATATGACTTCTAAATGATAACATGCAGGGGGCAAAAAAAAAATTCCTACAAGTAAACAGATCTTTTTGCTAAGTGTGTATTCCCCACTCTTCTGTAATGTCTTTGGTGGGGTAGTCACTGTATTCAGTTTCCTAAAGCAACACAATTTACAAAGACCCCCAAGAGGGAGAAGAATGACCGAGATTATATTAAGCTTTGTGTTTGATAGATGGGAAGTTACTCATAGCTGTAAGGAAGAACAACATGTAGAAATGGCTTTGTTGTTGTTGCATTTGTTACACTGCCAAGATTAGAGTTTACTGAGGATCATAGCTGAGTTTGCAAACTAAAGCAATGTCTTATTTGATCTAAAATAAGATCGTACTCTCATCAGTTCAAAAGAAAATACAAGTCATTTTTATATAACTGCAAAATTGAGGAGATTTTAGCCTTTGCAAACAGTCCTTCTGAAAACGAGTTTTCAGCTGATATTGTTTTCTTGGTAACAATTGATTGAAAACTTTTGGGTCAGTGGAAATCAAGCCTTAATCTCCCTCCTTAAGAGAGGTAAATGTGTATACCACTCCCTGGTTCAAGATGCTTTAATTTCAAATGTATTTACACTTCAACTGTAATAACTTCCAATGTAATACACTTAAAAATATGCAAGAGGTATTATGTTGCAGAAAACAGTCAGGCAAAGATAAAACTGTGAGGAACTTCAGAGGAATTCAGCAATTATGAAATTCAGTGTTGACTAAAGCAATGTATTTGACTGAGGAGGGGGATCTGAACTACCACTCATAAAGTTCTGAGTACATCCTGTCATCTTCAGGACAGGTTGTATGTAAATAACTTTGGTCAACTCAAAAAAACAAAACAAAAAACAGACACACCACCAGCAACAACAGAACAACAACAAATAAACAATCAAACAAAACACCCACTGAACTACCAACCCTGACAAGCATGTAGCAGTGATAAGGATGTTAGAATTTAGAAGAAAAAAAGAAAAAAAATAAAGGGAGATGATGTATGGAAAAAAAAAATTCAAGGAACTGGCACAAATTGAAATTACGGTACTATTTAGAATATATTTATTGATTGTCTGTAACTTCAGTGCACATTCTTCCCACTTAATTACAGAATCACAGAATGTT